>CBVK0101320003.1:0-10702 GCA_900067695.1 Picea abies
GATGTCAAAATCGTATTCACTTAAAAATTCCAACCATCTCGTTTTCCTAGAATTTAAAGTTGGTTGATCCAAAAGATATTTCAGACCATTGTGGTATGTTCTTAATTCAAATCTCTTTCCCATGAGATAATGCCTCCACATCTTCAATGTGTGAACAATAGAAACAAGTTCCAAGTCATGTGTGGCATAGTTCCTCTCATGTTATTTACGATTTCTAGAATCATAACCAATGACATGTCCATTTTGAGTGAGGAATCCACCAAGTCCTTCCTTGCATGCATCTGTACATACCACAAAACTTTCATTTGGGTCAGCAATATTTAAAACAAGTGCACTAGTAATTAATTATTTCAACAAATTAAAGTTTTCTTCACACTCCGCTATCCATTCAAATTTAATTCTCTTGTTTTTCAAAGAAGTGATGGGATGAGAAATATTGGAGAAACCTACTATAAATCTTTTGTAGTAACCAGCTAACCCCATAAAAGATATGACTTTTGAAACATTCCTGGGTATTGGCCATCCTCTAATGGGTTCAATCTTCTCTGGGTCTACTATTATACCTTGTTATGAAATAATGTGCCCCAAGTAATGGATTTGTTCTTGGTAATAACAACACTTACTAAGATTGTCATACAAATGATGTTCCCCCAGCACTTGCAATACCAATCTTAGGTGATGTTCATTCTCTTCCTTTGCCTCAGAATAAAAAAGTATGTTGTCCAAGAATACTATGACAAACTTATCCAAGTAATTTCTAAATATGCCATTAATTAAGCACATAAAGACAACTGGTGCATTAGAAAGTCCAAATGGCACCACTACAAATTCATAATCCCATACCTGGTTCTAAAGGTTGTCTTATTGATGTCTTTTTCCTTGTTTCTTACCTGATGGTATCCCAATATCAAATCTATCTTTTAAAATATATTTTTCCCTCTTATCTAATCAAAGAGGTCATCAATTTTGGGTAGAGGGTACTTTTTATTTACGATGGATTTATTTAGCTATCGAAAGTCAATACACAACCTCAAAGTTCCATCCTTCTTTTTGACAAAAAGTATTGGTGCTCCCCAAGGTAAAACAATTGGACATATGTACCCTTTCTTCAAAAATTCTTCCAGCTACATTTGTAATTCTTTTAATTCTGGTGTAATCATTCTGTAAGGTGTTTTTGATACCGGGGAAGCTCTTGGCACTAAATCAATAGAGAAATTTATCTCCCTCTTTGGTGGTAACCCTGGTGTTTCTTGGAATACATATTCAATTCTTGTAGTACCGAAAAATCTTCAAGTCTTGGCCCCTTTGTCTTTTCTGGATCCTCCATACAGGCTGCATACAATTGAAATCCTTTTATAAAACATCTCTTCAGCTATAATAATGAAATCTCCCTGATAGAGATGGGTATCAGAACTCCTTTCATAGTTCTTTATTTTCCTTCTTCATTAATACATGTAAATGTCTTTTTATGACAATCTAGGAAAACATGATGCTTGTCCAACCAATCCATTCCAATTGCAATATCATAATATCCCAATGGTATAATATTTAGATCAACATTAATATTCAAACCATTAAGAATTATGGTACAACCTCTTACCATATCATGGATTCTCCTTTTGGTTCCAATGGCTAGTTGAACCAAACTTTATTTTTCAAGCTTCCTTTTCTCCAAACGTAATCTATCCACTATTTCAGGATCAATGTAACAATGAATTTATCCTGAATCAATTAAAATAGAAACAAACTGATTAATGATCTTACCTTCCACCTCAATCATGTTTGATTGGTACTCTCCTTGTCGATCATCTAAGGTTTCATAAATTCTTCCCATGTATTCTACTGTTATATCCTCTTGGATGTTTTGCATGGTCTTCACTCTGTCCTTTCTGTGAGGGAAATCCTTGTACATGTGATATTCTTTGCATCCCCAACATTGGATTGGTGGTCTTCCCCTTTTTCCCAAGGAATCTTCTCTCTTGGATTCATCCTTAGTATACTGGTCTTGATGATTTTTATTAGGGCAATTTCTATTGAAAGGAGGTTTGAATCCCTTCCTCCTCTGATCATATTTCTCCTTCTTTTTATCCTTCCAAGATTTATGCATGGATTCTCTGCCCTTTCCTTACTCATACATGTACTTATCCTTCCTAATGGTCTCATTCAAAGTCCTAGGTTCATCATATTGGATATTGTCTTTATAAAAGGATGGAAATCCACTTAAAAACATTTGTACCATCACCTTCTAATATTTTATAAACTCCACATACTTTAGCAGTCCCAAAAACTTCTTTTCATACTCTGCCATGGTCATGCTTCCTAGCCTAAGTTCAAAGAACTCTTGCATTTTCATGTCATAGAAATGGTCTGGAAGGTACTCCTTCTGAAAATATTTCTTGAACTACTTCCAAGTGATCCTATTCTCATTAATGTGCTCAACTTGCTTCAGTTGATCCCACCACATAACAACTTTCCCATGTAACTGGTATGTGGCAATTTTGCCTTCTAGGTTTGATGATTAGTTATGCAATTGAAAATACCTCCTAAGTCTAAGAAACTATGCCTCAACATTATCTTCCCTTTCCCTTTATCCATCAAAGGATGGTGGCTTAAGATTCCTCAGTTCTCCTTGCAAACTAGCCAATTCATGTCTTCTTCTTTTGTGCCTAACAAGAGACACCTATGGGCTACTTATGGAATCTTCGGATGCATAAAATTTCCTTGTTGATTAGGGAGGTGAGTGATGCCTATGATTTTTTCTAGAACTTCTTGAATAACTAGTTATTTTTCGGTCATCTCTTTTTTCCTGACATCTTCCCTCTTCCTCCTGTTTTGAGTTTGATCCGTTCTTTGTTTGCCTTTGCAATTGATTTAATATTTTCATGATCACTTGAAAATTTATTTGATTTTTTTCTCTCATCCTTCTCTCATTGTCTTCTTTGTAACTCTACACTTCTATTTTCAGTATTCTCACAGTCTCTATCAATGTTTCTTGCTCCCCTCTTGCCTGGTGTCCATTGGATTTTGTCTCTGCATTACCAACACTGATATTCTGACCTTTGGCCTCTTTATCATGGATGGAAGCTCCCTCTCCTTCTTCCATTTCTTGAATATGCATTCTTTTATTGGACAGATATATTTACACCCCCTAATTCTGCAAAATGTGCAAGCCTCCATTTTGTTAGAATTATATATATTAAATATTTTTTCCAATCAATGCTACAAATCCTTTTTCTTCTCCATTCATGAAGAATATATTATCATTCTCCATATTATAACACTTCCATGTTATCCTTTAGTTGGTAAAGAATTTGAATTATGCATAGGCGCTTCCTTCAAACCACTTTCCATGTGACTATGGCTCGAAGCCACGTGCTTATTCACTCTTTAGTGCCTTTCTCTGTATTCTTTGACACAAGAGCTTGCTCAAACACAATGTCCAAGGGCTTGGTCACTTCTAGGCCCTTCGCGCCTCTAATTGAACCCTGTTACCTTTTCATGAGACCGACCCTAGGACCAAGTCCTCCGAACTTCAGCCTTCAACTATTCTCCCTTCCAATCTTCTAATTCCAACGAGAGATAAAATTTGTCGAAGCCCTTCAATAACTATACTAGCAGATCATATGATCGAGATTTAATATCCAATTGATTGGACGATCCTGGATCATTTGGAGGATTCGACGAGATTGACAGTCACGTTTTAATTGAACATTGAGATGGACAAACTTTATCAATTCGGGCCTTCGGGGCTCCGGGGCTTTGGAACATTACAAATTGCAAGTCTCTCAACTCCCCCAGAGTGATACTCATCAAATATCTTACCCTATCCTTCCACTATTGATCCAACGACCGTGACTTAATCAAGCATCAGGATGGACGGTCCTTATTCTTTTCGGGACTTCGACGCTCCAAGACTCCGGGACATTACAACTCTCGATTTGTTCCACTTCCCTGGAGCGATAAATGTCGAAGTTCTTACATCATCCTTCCACTGCTTGATCTAACGGTTGAGAAAGGTCCCGAAGGGATCTTAGATCGACCGTCTATGCAAATTCACGACTTCGGTCTTTGACACTTTTGTTGGTAGAGACATTGAACACCCCTGGAGGTCATAGTCTCAAAGATGACATGGCATGTTGATGTCACCCATGGTGACGTGGACCCATGGCATGCGTGCCATGTGTTACTAAAAAAAGAGCAAGTTAGGGTCCAAAAGGTACTGAATCTAGGTGACACGTGTCCCCATATGGCACCCCTGCCACGTGGCCTATGATGCATCATCCATCAAATGGACGATCTAAATTCTCTTCTCCGGATATGACGAATTGAGTGATTTCACGATGACGTCTTTGTACTTTGTGGTTTTGGAGCTTCAGGGCTTCGACACTTTAGGGCTTTGACATATTTTCCAGTAGTCATCAGAGTGGTAAACGTCTGAAGATCTGAAACTTTTCTATCCTTCCACCCTTGCTAGATATGATGGCCAACATTACTTCCAAAGTGTTTCCATTGATCTAACAGTCGATGGGACTTCGGGACTTTGACGCTCCGGGACTCCGGATTATAGCAATTCTAAAGGGTTCAATTCTCCTAGAGTTAAGCTTCCTGAAGTGGTCAACATCGGATGACCCTGAATAATGACTAAAATTTCACCTGAGCCTCCTATCAGATCGAACGGTCAGTGGGACTTCGCGACTTTGGCCTTTTTCATGCTTATGCCCTATCTCCCAAAAATCGTCGAAGCAGCGAAGTTATGGATTTTTCCATCTCCTGCTCGACTTGAATCAATGACTGACGATTGATGGGTTCAATCTAAAGGCTATGACTTAATCCCTCTCAGCCTTTAGTTTCACCTTTATCTGGCGGTCCTCATTCACCCATCTTCTGATCTAACAATCCAAAACTCCTTGATTCCACATTGATGATTTCTCCCGACTTCAAAAGGGAATGGTAACGATTCTACAATCCTTTGCAAAGGATCAATGTCTGCACGATGCTCTGGCTTATGCACGATATTTGCAATGTTATCTCTCCTGAACTTTAAGATTTCAAAGACATATTCTTCTTAACCATAATACCCTATCCAACAATTCCATCACATACCAGTCTGGTGTTTCAACCAGAATCTCTATTACCAATCTGTAACTTACCCAACCACCCACAGACCGGGCACGTCACTTCAAGCCCACTTCTGGAATTTTTTCAACTTCTGATCTAACTTTTAATTAATAAAGATGCATGAAGTATTCACATGCATAGATCAAGATTCATGCTACAACATAAAAGAAAAGAACCATATGTTATACACAACAATAACCAACAAGCATGCATACTATGGATACAAAATTCATATATAAATAAACACACAGCGAAATAAATACACAAGTAAATAAAACCATAACAGAGATCACTTATCTTTAATGAAATGAATCACCAACTGGATGCAGACCAAGTATGTTCCACCCGACCGTAGACATTGTTGTTCCAAGTCTCAACAATAATGTCACCCCTAATCCAAGGCTATGAATCCACAAGGATGGTTCCAAAGTGTCACCCGGATTCCCAAACCCGTTAGCACTCAATATCTCACATTCTTCTGAGCACCCACAATAATCCAAAGTACACCAATTCTCTTCTACCTAGCCTACACAAACCAAGAGAATGGACCCCCTTCTCTGCCACGTAGTCCCTCAAGTTGTCCATCTCCTTTCGGGGCTCCAGTGCATATGATCAAGAATCTCCATGTTGGGATTCTAAGGATTTGCAGTTGTGAGCAAAGCTAAACACAGGCCAAAGCATCTCAGACATGCAGGCCTTAATTCATACACACTAGCAGTTTCTACAACCAACAAAACTATGACTCCTCTTCAACAATTCGTTTTCCCTTCCCAAGAAAAACATGAATGAGGAAAGACGAGTGGGTGAAAGAGTGAATGGAGATAGAATATAATGAAAGGTGTGAGCAATGAGCAAAATGAACCATGAGTGAGTGAGTGAAGAAGAAGCAACTAGACCAAAGATGGGTTTATATAATGGAATTAAGAAACCACTTGGCCTTACCCCCCAAGAAGCTCATGTAATTGTTATTCTCCATTAAAACAAAAATGGGTAAATAAAATAAAAATTAAATACTTAGCTCCTCAAGCCCCCTCTCTTATGGAATCATATCCCCATATAACTCTTGTCCTTGTTCATCTAATAGCCATCGATGTATTTATTATTAATAATGATCAAAACATTACATTTCCTAGGCACACTAGCCTCTTTCAATTGTTTGGGGACTCTTTCCTTTCATAGATTAACAAAATACATTATTTGATACGAGGTTCAAAACCCAAGGTGTTACATCTAACCTTGTTTCTTTTCCCAAGCTATCTTGCATTATTATGTCCTAGCAGCAAATATAACAACATACCTATTGGTAAATGTGTCGACACTAATGCACTTGATCATGGTTGTCCTTTTTCATGGATCTCCATTGATGTTGTCTCATTCAATAACTGGATACGTCCCTTCTGTCTAGTCAAATATCCACATGATTCAAGTCTAAGCCACTACTGATGATCGAGGAACAAAACACTAATTGAAATTTCCCCAATGATTTTATGATGACCTTCTACTCTAGTCACTACTCCATAGTCCTATTGGGTATGTGTTATATCCTTTTCATGACCAACTCCATGCATGATTCATTGCATTGGGTGCGACGGGGGGAGTCATAGGGGGGCAGAGCCCCCGAAAAAAAATGTGGGTAGTTTTTGAGTCTTTTTTTAAGAAGTTTTCAACACATGGTTTTCATTTTGGTGTTTTTGTGGTGCATGGGCATATTTGTGGCTTAGCCCATGGTTTTTTCCAATTCTAATTAAGGAATTAGGGTTGTAGTCTAATTTGGGTCAATGGATTAGGGGGTTTGGATGCTTCGATATCCTATATATTGTATTGTAACCAATGAAGTTGGAAGATGATGAATAATAATTAGAGGTGTGGCTCTAAACAAATTGTTGGTTTTCCTGGTTTGGGTTTCCAGGGTAAATCTCTGTGTGTATGTGTGATTGTAATTGTGTTCTTTTCTATTTTTTAGGAATTTGTGTGTGCATCACATTACTGTAAAAGGTTTAACACTTACAATTCCTCCTCCACCAATTTTCCTTTAGAATTTTCCTTTGCTCGTCACAAGGTATGTTACTAATTATAATATTATATATATGAAGTAGGTTAGGCTACAATGATAAAGTCGTGAGTGTTAGATATGTTGGAATTATTAACTCTCACTTGTCTTATAGAAGAATGTATGGTCAAATGGGAAGGGAGAATGTTGAGGTTTGTTATTATATCGGTGATTGTGATGTAGAGTTTGTCTCTACATGATTATTTTACGTCTAAGTTTTAGGAGGTTGTTAGATTTAGTAGGATGTGAGAGATTATCTCCATCTAGTTTAGCTCCTAATATGGTTGAGATATTCTCTCAATAGGTTGTTGGTGAATTAAGATAGTGTGTCTATATTGAGATAAACATTAATGTATTTATGTGTATTATTAGATTATTGAATGGATCACTCAACATAGATATGGTGTGTGTAAATAATGTCTACTCTCCCATTTCTCTATATGGTATCAAAAATTATACGTGATTTACTCTCTCACAAGAAGGGTTTGTGATTATGGGAGCTTTTCACATTTCTAATTCTCTATAAATTCAGGATTAGTGTAGGTAAGAATGGATTGTTATATGAGTGATTATTATGGTGTGTCCATTGTAGTATGTGAGCCACAGTTTGTCTATAGTGTTTCATATTGTAACACTCACCCATCGATTTAGTGAATTGATCAAAGCATAATCGTGACTGGTTGTGTTTTGTGTTGTCTATTGCACTCAGTGCATTGTCCATGGCAACCGTGTAGTAAACTAATCAATCTAAGTATGATATATCTACCATATGGTGAATGTTGGTGAGCTATGTTGTAGATATATAGGTGTGATGTTCTCATATCTTTGAGAGTGTGTAAGATTTAATCTTTATTTTGTTAAAGAGTGTTGAAGACTAGCACATTGAAGATGAGGATGAAGACTCCAAGAATGTGAATGATTGCAAAGGGAGATGAAGGGATATGGTATTTTCTTCATATAGGTCAATATATCTTGTTGATTATTGTAGCCTTATATGGAAACACTATGTGATATGAAAATCATTCCCAAGTCTCTATGATGAATTTTTCTATAGCTAAAAGGGAAACATAGCTACATGCTTTGTTTTTGCTAGTTGTTCCTTGATGAGAGGTTGTTTGACAACGATGGCACTATAAGACCTTAGAATGGCTTGTATAAAGTGTGTAGGATTGAATCAAACACATCGTGTATCTAGACAATTTTCTCAAATAACTAGTGTGCCCCATGGTTGGGTACCTAGGTGTCTCAGTAGATGAAAATATGTCCATAGGATGGCCAGTTGTTTAATCTTTATAGTTGAATTGGCGTTACTAAGGCTCAGAGGTATGGTTGGTTCCCAATGGGTATGTTTTTTAATATGACAATCCTTAAAGTGAATGTTAATGGAGGAGCATGGATACTTTGGTTGAGAGAAGGAATTGAATTTCTTGGGTGAATAGCCATTAGTTGATTAAAGTGATAACAAAAAAAGCAGTGAAGTTGCACTATTCCCACTAGGGAAGACAATTTCCAATGAAAAATAATTATAAGTTGGAATAATAATGTTGAAACAGGGAGGACAATGATTTTATTATGGATGTGATAGAGTTTTTTGGAGTTTGGTCCAAAACAATGATGAGTATAGTTCGAATAGAAACATCAAGAATCATTTGATGATGGAAAAACAAGAAAAACTTTGCATGTTGTGTTTAATAAAAACAATGACCATATGGAAATGAAAATAGTACTTTATATTTGTAGCAAGTCTAGGATGGTACACATATATATTATGTATTAATCCTTGAAGTTTTTTGAGCTTGTATATTTCCTAGTTGGTACTTGGGAGAAGTATTAAAATGGTACCTAGGTGAAATTTTAAAATATTGTAGTTAGTGTCTCCATGACATGGAGTATGTAAATGGCATGTACACATATCTATGTATGTAAAATGTAAAGGGAATCTCAATGTAAGACTTGGGTAGGCATACATATCCCTTTTTTATGTGTCCTTGGTGATTTTAGTAACTTGTTTGATATAGTGAAAAACCTTTATGGGGGTGGTAGGTGCAAGGAGGGGATCTTCATGATCTTGGAGTAAAAATGGTAGCTACCTTTTCTTGAGGACTTAGTCAAGCTTCAAAAAACTAGGAAGGAGCTTATGCACTTTTGTGTGGTCTTCTTTTGGCCAAAGAATCCAATGTCAGAGCATTATCATCTTTTGGAGACTCATTATTGGTAATTAAAGCAATGATTGGGAAGTCCTCCCATTGGGTAGAAAACTAGTAATAATCATCGCATGAGAAAAAAGGAGGGTAGTTATTTTCCTAAAATCTCATATTTCCATGTCAAGTGAAAATTAAATGTTGAAGCAAACCATTGAGCTAATAAATCCTCAGATATTAGCCTAGGAATGCCTTTAAAAAATGGCAAGTATGCTCAACTCTCTATCCCCTAAGGTATGTTGGAAGGGCATGTTAATCACCATTTATTTTTTGCATGATTCATATCCTCACACATCAACATTTTGGCATCAGGTAGGGAGCAACAAGGATAGACCATATCTCTCATGTCATGTGAATTTCTACCTTGGATCAAGTTACCTAATGCATAGGTTTGGATAACCGCTGGCCTTGTGGGATAATGAAGAAGTCATGGTACAAAATTGGGAATAAATTTGGTTGGAATGTAGGAACGTCTGACCACCTGGTAAGAGATTCATTTTCATATGGATTTCCATCAATCATTTTATCTCAAATTGGGAAGAGTTTCAAAGGATGTGGTGGAGATTGTTGGTTGGGTGTTTGATGAACCTTTGAGGAGTTATCTCTATGCGGAAGTGTATTTGAAATATGGTTTCCGCACTTCTATATGCTTGGTTATTCTATTATGTGTGTTTGTTTCTAGGATAGTCCTTTATGGGGATTTTTATGGTGAAAATTTGTGTTCCAACCTTTGTTTAGATTCTGAGCTCTTATGGGTAAATAGAGTGCTTGGAAACACCTCCTCTATTTATCTGGTCCGATTCTCCCACACTAGTTCAAACATCCATTTCTTGGTTCAATTTGCAGGGATTCCAAGCATGGATAATAGATATGTTTTGGAATTTCAAACAATTATAAGAAGGCATGAGTATCTCATTCATTCTAATAGAATCTCATTGTTCTCTATGACTTAGAAAGTGAATGAGAATGAGCATCGCCATGTATCCTAGCATACAACCATTAGTATTTTACTGGTATAAAAAAGTAGAGGATTTATATTTTAGAAGCATAATGCAATATGTTAAGAAACTTGTATCTCAACCTCCACAAGGACACTTTATCTACAACCTCAAACAATAAGGTTTCAATTATTTCAACTCATCCTGAACTCAAGGAAGATGAAATGCTTCACCAATTGAAGGAACCAATCAACATCAAGCAACATAACTCTCCTCTTTCATATGTGATCCAGGGGATCAAATTTTGCTCAAAAATTCAAAGTGCTTGGAATCGCTTCAAATCGAATGAGAGCGTAGGCCTCGTCGTTGCGAACCCAACGCAACTCGTTTCGTCT
>CBVK0101320021.1:0-24153 GCA_900067695.1 Picea abies
TCTTCTGTTGTATCTCCCAAGTTTCGGCCCTTCTGGGTATGGAACTTTCTTTTATGTATTTCTCTGATATTTCTTCTCTGCAATTCCATAGGTCTGATCAAAATTGGATGTGCCAAGTGAAATTTGTGGTAACTTCCCCACAACTTGTCGATTTTTGGCCTTTCCATGAGATCTCACTTGTATAGTGTTCCCTGCACAAAATAATTGATATAAAATTTTGAAACTTGCACCATAAATACTACAGACTGTTCATGATCCAATGAAACTAGTCCCACACAATTTGGAAACTCTAGGAAGAAGTTATGATTGTTTTACCTGGAACACCTTCTTGAGACTAGTCAATAGGACTAGTCAGATACCCTATCTTACACAGGGTGTATATACAAATTTAAGATGACCCAGAAGTTGAAATTTTTACCAAAGATACCTTACTAATTTCTATAAATGGCCTCCAAATTTTAGGGTTTGAAACATTATAGAAAAGTTTTTATAGTGAAAATGCCGCAATGACTCAGTTCAGGATGATTCCAGAACCCTATCTTGTACAGGTTGTATCTCTGAAAGTATAAGGCTTCAAGAGCTGAATTTTGAACCCAACATACCTCGATTTGTATGATAAATATTCTCCAAGCCCTTCCTTCTAAAACATTGTAGAAATAAAGTTATAGCAAAAATTCCAAGGTGTCTCAGATGCAGCAGTGAAACCCCAAGACCTTGAGCTCTGATACCATATGTTAAGAACCAAATATCGATATAGCATAGAAAATCCTCAGAAAAAGTACTCAACGCCTTGAAAAAGAGATAATTTCAGATAATAAGCCTCTTCTAGGGGGCAACCTCCTTTTACCCCACTTAAATGTTCAAGTACAAGATGTTTCAAAATGAAAATGTCTCCTTAGTATATATAAGAGACTAGGAGGTATAATTATAACTAATGGCCTAAAGCTGACATAAATAAAATAACATTACTAATATAATATGCCCCAATTAAGTGGTAATGAGCCAATATTAGGGCTTAACACACATCTTCAAGGCATGCACTATGGCTGACAACTCTAGATCATGAGTTGCATAGTGTCTTTCGTGCTCCTTCAACTTCCTTAATTCATAACACACAACATAAAATTTTTGACTAACAACTCCACCAATTCCCTCATTTCATGCATTAGTGCATGCTATGAAATCTTCATTTGGATTAACAATCCTTAGTATTGGAGCTCTTGTTAGTAAATACTTCAAGTGCTGGAAACTCCTTTCACAATCCAATGTCTACTCAAACTTCACACCTTTCTTCTACAAAGAAGTAATTGGGTGTGCAATTCTTGAGAATCCCTCAAAGAATCTTTGATAGTAACCTGCAATACCCATGAATGATCTTACTTCAGAGACATTTCTTGGTGTTGGCCATCCTTCAATGACTCTTATTTTTTTTGGATCTACTACTATGCCTTTCTTAGAGATGATATGGCCCAAGTAATGTATTTGTTTATGGTAGAATGAGCACTTTCTCAATTTGGCATACAAATGATGCTCCCTCAAAATTGGTAACACCATTTTCAAATGTTGCTCATGTTATTCTTCATACTTAGAATATATCAAAATTTCATCCAAAAAGACAATGATAAACTTGTCCAAATAATTCCTAAATACACCATTCATGAGACACATGAAGACAGCTGGTGCATTTGTTAACCCAAATGGAACCACTATGAACTCATAATGGCCATACCTTGTTCTAAAAGAAGTCTTGTTGATGTATTCTTCTTTAATTCGTACCTGATGGTAGCCTGAACTGAGATCAATCTTGGAGAATAGTTTTTCATCTTTTAGCTGATAAAAAAGGTCATATATCCTTGGCAAAGAATACTTGTTCTTCATTGTAACCTTGTTCAACTGCCTGAAATCAATACAAAATATCAAAGTTCCATCTTTCTTCACAAACAATACATGGGCACCCCAAGGTGACACAATTGGATGTATATACCCCTTCTTCATAAGCTCTTCAAGTTGCATATGTAATTCCTTTAGTTCAGGTGTACTCATCCTCTAAGGAGTCTTAGATACTGGAGCTGCTCCATGCATCATATTGATAGAGAAATCAATATCTCTTTTAGGTGGCAGTCTTGGTATCTCCTTGAATACATCTTCAAACTCTTTTAGGATGACACAGTCTTCAATGTCTAGCACCTTATCCCTAGGTGTCTCTTCCATTTTCCTAGAAAATATTTGACACCCTTTTCTGTAACTCTTCTTCCGCTGCAAGGCTGAAAATTCTTTGAAAGAAATTGCTATAGGAATCCCTTGTATTATCCTTAAGTTGCCTCCCTCATCCAAGCAAGCAAATGCTTTGTTATAACAATCTAGGACAACATGGTGTTGATCCAGCAAATCCATACCAATTAGGTAGTCATAGGAATCTAAAGGCATGATATTCAACACTACATTGGTGTTCAGTCAATTAAGGTTCATTGGACATGCTTTAACCATATCACTAATCTCCTTTTAGCTTGTGTGTCTAGTTGTACCATCCAAGGTTTTCCAAGCTTGCTTCTTGGCAAATGAAACCTTTACACCATCTTAGGATCTAGATAACTATGACCAGCTCCTGAATCAATTAAAATAGTAATGGGATGATTATTTATATTACCTTCAACTTCAATCATATGTGATTGAAACTCAACTTGCTTGTTGTCCAAGGCTACATAAATCCTACGTACACCTCTGCCCATGTCATCTACTGTTTCAGCTTGATGTGCGATGTGAGCAGTCTTCACTCTTTCACTTTTGGTTGGGTAATATCTATACAATGTGTGATCTCCCTTACAACCCCAACATTGAATAGGTTGTTGCATTGACCTTTTCTCCAATGGATCTGTCATTCTAGATTCTTTAGTAGCTGGCTGTTCCTAATAGTTATTTCTGAAGAATGGTGACTTAGTCCCCTTCTTCGTCAATTCCATCTTACTTTTCTTCTTGTCTTCCCTATATTTTTGGTAAGATGCTTTCCCTTTTTGTTGATCATAAAGGCACTTCACCCTTCTTATAGTTTCCTCAAATGTTTTGGGATCATCATACCGTATTCTGTCACTAATAAATGGTGGCAACCAACTCAAATATCTCTAAATCTTAACTTTCTCAACTTTGATGAAGAAAACATATTTCAGTAGTTCTAAAAACCTTCTTTCATACTCATCAATAGTCATAATCCCAAGCTTGAGTTCAAAGAACTCTTTCATTTTCTTGTCATAACATCTCTTAGTCAATTATTTCCTTTGGAAATTCCTCTTGAATTATTTCCAAGTCACTTTATTCTCATCAGTGCGTTGTACTTGCACATAATGGTCCTACACATTGATGCTTTTCCCTTGAGCTGGTAAATAAAAATTCCTCCTTCTGCACTGGAAGAGTAATTATGCAACTGAAAATACTTTCTCAAATTTAACATCCATGACTCCAGATCCTCATCCTTCTTATGTTCACCATGAAAAGTAGGAGTCTTGATTTTTTTCATTTCCCCCCATAGTTCATCCACTCCAGTATTCTTAGGTTTCTTGACAGGACTTGAACTACTGCACGCTCTCCTAGTGGAATGTCTTGGAGAGTGATGGTGTTGTATGTCAACACTTCTACTACGCACCAACCTTCCCCTTTTATCATGGGACCTATATCTTCCTAGTCTGCTTGACTCAGTCTGCTTATCCCTTTTTTTCTCAATACTGTTCAAGCTCTGCATCAACTTAATGTTGAAGTCTTCCTTTAGCTCCTTGGATTTCATAAGCCTCTCATTGTCAAGTTTATGACTTAGTACATACCTCTGCAAACTCTTTATGGTTTCCATCAAGTTCATGCTTTCTTCCTTACCTTCTCCATGTCCATTGAAATTTGTACCTTCAATACCCATATGGACATACATTCCTCTGTTCTCTTCTCCATGACTGAAAATCCCTTGCACATCTTCCATGATTCTTAACTTGAGATGATCTTATTTTGATCTAGTTGCTGTTAATTATGCAAAATGTGAAGCCAACAAAAGTTTTTAGGATAGACAATCAAATCATGAAATGATGTACACTTTTGTTTTCATACAACATGATAATTCTTTTTCTAATTTCTTGGAAAGATTGACTGCCCAATTGACTGTGCACACACTACTTTCCAATTATTAGCATGCACCAATTTTACGTACACCACGCTAAAATGTATCACATGCATCACACTCTTCTAATAAGTATGTATAATTTTCTGTCACGCGCTAATATTTATGAATCACATTTTTTGTGTTGCGCACCAATACTCTGCACACACTACGAAAGAAACTCTTAGGTTAAGTGTTTTTACACCATGCACCAACACTTTGCGGAGCACAACCTTTGTGTCGCGCACCAACAATATAACATTGTGCGTACTACAAGTACTGCACTACACAATGTTAGGTTCTAATATGTTCATACTGCACACCCAAAATTCAAACACACACCCTGTGATGCCAAACTTCAACGCACTTTATCGCACACTAATATTCTATGTACGCTACTAACTATACCTTGCGTAGTGTCATAAGTTAGTGTACATACCGCGCACACCCTTATTTTCTACAAAACACCAATGTTCAATGCACACACCTATGCAACATCATTTTTCCACATTACTAACTCCACACAGTGCAATACTCTCTTTCTAATGCACACACCCACACACCTTATTCTTATGTGCATCATTATTACTTAGCGCGCATACTTCTCTCGATACTTAACTGATTTTTCCATAATTGTTATTGCATAAATTGGGGCTTTTTCTTGATTCTCACCCAATTTCTACCAGGGACTTTTTGCAACTGTGAAATTTGTCCAATTTCACTCCAATAACCCAAATTCAACCAATTCCTGTCTAAATTTTATTGAACATGAATTAAAATAAGGAACATCTCTTCACTTAACCAAATTCCCCAAATTCCTCATGAATTTAATAACAAAAATTGGGGCTTTTACCCAATTTCACTCATGTGCTTCAAATCTCCATCATGGATGCACTGCGACTTGAGATTCGTCCACTTCTGAATTTAATTTGCTGTGAAACATGTTTCAACATGATGTTAACTTGGCCCATCTAGGCTCAGTGTTTTAAACTGGGCTCTAATACCATATTGTAACACCCCCAACCACCCAGGCTGGGCCATACCACTACTTAACCCGTTCTGTTAATTCTCTGATACCATATTGTAACACACCCAACCATCCACTAGGTAATGTCACTCAAACAACTCTTTCTCTGATACCATATTGTTAGAAATTCTACTTAAATTGTTCTGACACAAACCTGCCATTAATTAAAAACATATAGAAACTTTGAAATTCATAATTATATACATTTTCTTAACAGATTTATACACAATTCATGACATAATTATACATACAACATAAATATCATAGATCCATGACAACAATTGCATATATAGAATTACAAACACGATTTAACACACAATTGGCACTTATCTTTTGAAATAAAAGAAACCAGCTGCGGGTAGACCTTCCATGTTCCTCCTAGACCACATTGTTCATAAATCTCAACAGTGGGTCACCCTCGAGTTGGGCATAAAATACACTTGGGAAAGGGTTCCCAACCAGGCTAAAGTATCTCACTCTACAAGAACTCGATCACAGGTAGCTCATCCACAGGTGACTCAATTGCAGGAAATTATGTCACAGATGCCATTTCGCATTGACAACTTATAGTCTCTCATTCCCCACATGCCTTTCCCACCCCAGGAAGAGTGCCCCTTCTCTTCTCAATAGTCCCTTGACTGCCCCACTTCCCTTCTATGGCTTCAGCAACAAGTCGGATAGGAAGTTTCAGAGCCCTGTTGCTACAGTTTGACACCTTGGGAAATACTTCCTAGCCATTCTCTCACCTAGAGAAAAATGTAATCTTCCACGAGCCTGATAACCCGCATCTTCAATTCAACATTCCACGGGCCTTTCAACACGCCTCTTCAATTTATCTCCCAAGCTAAGTCATACACAGGTATCTACGACAATGTTCAACATACTGATCATAATAATGATCATCAGGCTCATTATAAAAACTAACTTGTTCACTCACTGAACAATTCTGTGACAGAACCGCCCCCTCGATGGCAGAACAATTGGCTTACTTACCCCTTTCCCTGGTCTTCATCTCCCTCAGATTCTTTTATGCTCGAATGGAATAAGTCCCAATCATTTGACTACATGTTCCCAACTCGACACCTGTCAGGTTGAGAACTACCTTCTATCAACAACATGTCCCCAACTTGACACTTGTCATGTTGAGAATTGCTTTTATCCACTTGTCCCCTCCCTAAGACTTAGGATATAATATTATATCCTTACTTTACACTTTTTAAGAAATATTAATAAAGTATTCCTTTTTGGCTTTAATCCCATTTAACCCAACTCCCTTGACCTTAGCTAGTGGAGTTTAATCCCCCCGAACTCTTTTACATGGTCGGTCTTCCGTAGGGATGTATTTTCATTAATTTGCAAGTGATTACATTTACATATCAGTACTGAAATACTGATATTTTACATACAGGCTCACCAACCTCAAAATACACAGTTCACACACTTAAAACTAGTGTGAATGAAACTTATGGGTTGCATGCACTCTTTCCTCAGTGCACCAACCTTGCGCCCTTTCACAGGGGTGCATTACATCATGACTTATATACAAAAGGGTTCTTCTTCCCTTCAAAAACCTGCGCACTAAACCAATGTGCATTGAATCTAGGGTTTCGTGCCTTTTTCCTTTAGCATCCAATCTTTTCGCACTAACACTTGCACTCATTGCATTCCTTAAGCTATTTCACTTCCAGTGTGCTATGCATGTGTACTTACACATGTGCACACCAATACATAAAACTATGCACTGTATCAATTACCACTGTATACACTCTTTTGTTGTGAGTTCCTCATGCACTTAACTTAATGCACGCCTAACCAAACCCACAAACTTGTTACTTCGGATCACCAAATTATAAGTAATGTACAATTATATTGATATTTGTAGTTGGGGATCGACTTAGGGGTGTTACAGTTCAAATAGTTTCCCATGGAATCTTCTTTAAGTTCTTTGGAAAACCTTCTCTGATACCATCTAATCTGTAAACGGTAGGCTGATGGCTTGTCCATCTCACCAACATGGATACTTTTGCGGAATAAAACAATTATAACCTTAGCTCGTTGTATTACGGTAAATTCTCGATCAATCAATCCACAAATTGAGTTGGAAACATACGAGTTGAAAATATGTGACAAGTCGGGTCGGAGGTAATGCAAGTCAACCAAGTCATATTTTCCCAAGTCGAATTTACTGAAGTTAGATTTTCCCAAATCAGATTTACCCAAGTTGGATTTTCCCAAGTTGAATTTACCCAAGTCTAAATTACCCAAGTTGGGTCTCCCAAGGGATTGCTATCAGTTGAATGCTTTGATGGTTGGGTCAACCAAATGAAAGCTTGATCGAATGCTTTGATGTTCAAGTTGACCAAATGAAATCCCGACACACTAAATGAAGGAAAATCAACTACAAGGGAAACTCAGTCGGAATGAGTCGACTGGTGGTTGGAAATAAATGATTAGAGGGCGTTTTTGGTAACCCACTCTAACTAAAAAAATCTAGGGGATATTTTGATCCCCCACAACAAAAAAAATAATACAAGGGACAAATTTAGATGTTCAACAATGAAGAAAAACACCCATGGGTCTCTGAATTCTCCCGGGTAAGTATAAGTTCGCCTAGGCAGTAAATAAAAGACCCAGAGGTCCGTAAATTCACCCAGGTAAGTCTAAGTTCAACCAGGCAATGAGAGATTGCTTTGGATGGTTGTTACAATATACAAAATATGCTTCAACGGAGTATGATTAGATCACTGTAACTCATAACAAATATACCCAAGAACATAATGCATTAACTCTCATACATCATCATTTAAATGAGTTTTTGATTATGTTCGGGATGAAATTACAAAGGGCTTAGTGATACAAAGACTCTGTGTATTGTTACTCACTGACATAACAAAATTGCAGAGGCCAAAGCTTAGAAACACCTTCGCTTAGAGAGAACATGCACATTAACTCCTTCATCCACCCAACTTCAAGTAGACTGCCTTCTTCGAGCTCTAATTTCTGCTACTGTCATCCCATATTTCTCCTTGCATCTCCCCCATTGATGTCTTCTTGACTACATCCTTCATTTTTTTTTTGATGGGATTCCTTTGCAAGGCCAACCATCACAATGGTTCATTTCCACTTCCAATTTTTTCCAAGAAGACGAAATAAAATAAAAATGACATGTTTACAAAATTTACAGAAGAGTAATAAACTAAGTGCTTATTATAAAGTTTTGGAGAGGATCCAATTCAGATCACCTTGAGAAGGATGGTTTCTCATGGGCAACCTAGAAGATGGAAAGGTTTTTCTTCCAAGTGATCGCACTGATGCGGGGATATGCCCCCCTCTAAATGAAAAGGCAGAGAGAGGAGGATGGATGATTTTAAGGATGAAAATTTATTTTAAAATGTAGAAACCTTGAAGAATCTTATTAATCCTTCATATGCCAACTATAAATGGTTGGCAATATTTTTGTAAAAATATTCAAATTTCTAAGGATTTTATATAGTTTGTATAAACTTTTGGCAATTTTTAAGGTAAAATAATTTTATCCTATAGAAATTGGGAGAATCATTTTTAGAATGTCGAATCGTTTTTGGGGAAAAACCATGGAAAATTAGTCAATGAGAGAAATTTATCCCCTAAAATCATCCTTTGAGAGGAGTGGATGAAATTCCCACAGTAATGCTGGCATTAGGGAAGACTGGAGGAAAATTGACCATGATGTTTGGCATCCATATTGATTACATCGTTAAGGAAAAATCACCCCCACCATATGAAGTAGAGGGTTGGGTCCCTACCCTAGTGTTGGGAACAGGCGTGGGGGGAATAATACCTCCACTTGGTATTCTTGAGATGGGTAGGATTGTGCTAGGTGTAGTCAAGATGGGAGGACTGATTCCTCTGCTAGAAATTGTTGATGTGGGTATATGAAGTCCCCAAAATTGAGAGTTACTAGTGGCATTCTCCTTTATGGGACACTAAAGGCTTGGATTATCGTGAACCTAAGAGTTAATAGAGAAGGGATAAGAGGCTCAGTAAGACGCGAGTTAAATTTGGATGTAGTCAAATTAGTAAGATCCTCAATCTCAATGGGACCGATATTGTTCTATGGTGAAGGAACTCCTCTGGGAACTAGAATACAACCATCCAATTCCCTTACAAATCCTTGGGCCTCAAGGTCTTTGTCATTGAGACCTTCTCTTGCGGGATTGTCCACATATAATTGAGTTTGTTTCACTAGCTCTTGAGAATTGATGTTATTCAAAATATGCCTTCGAGGAGGTGGTTCCATGCTTTTAGGTGAAATACCACAAGTCCTTCTTGACTAACAAAGTTGTTGGTCAGCCACTTTGAATAAAATATTAAAATACAGAAAGACACAAACAACCTAATTCAAACTAAAAAACAACCACAACAACATGCAACTATAAAAGTCCTAAGAGGAATAAGAAAACAAGCCACTCTTCCAAGACTCAACCTAGGTTGGATAGGTTCTAAGTCTGAGACTATGAAAAGATGATCAAATGACCTTTCAAAGACTAATATGGGTTGATTAAGTCCCAAGATTGATCAACAAAGGAATGAGAGAAAATTACAGTAACCTACTTGCAATGTTCACCTAAGGTGAAAGTACCCTCGAGAATATAGACACCCTCCAATGGATCTAAAATGATGATTAGGTGTTTGCCTTAGGTACCACAAGCACTTCCCACTCACAGTCACCTATGTGAAATCCTAGGAAAATCCACTAAGGTTACCAATTTGCAATTGACAACCATGCATAACCGTTGTGGGTCGGGATCACATGTATGGATGGGGAAACAAAGACCAAAGCTTCCAAAATTGATGTCATCTAAAGGACCTGACACTTTGGAAACCCCTGTACATGTAGTAATCCAACATACACTAAAGCAAGCGAAGGAGGGAATATCACCTTCACTTACCCTAATGTGATCTTGTGCTTAACACTTGTGTTAGGAGTGCTTCCCGACAAGCACTCCTTACTACTACTAGGTTTCACACTCTTTAATCAACTCTAATTTCAAGTTTCTCAGCCTTGGAGAATTCTTTCTCTAACCTTATTCCAAGGCCCTAAATCCTAGACTACTATTGATTTTTCTAGAAAGAAAAGGGTCTAGTTGATTTTAGTTTAAGCATTTGTTTTATATGGTTTTTAATTACTCAAAGGTTACATAAATACAAATGATGGTGTTTTTAAGACTAATGGAAATAACTTACAAGAACACTGGCATCCAAATTTGCACTAACTCTTTAATGATTATAGTTAAAACATGAACAATTGGAAATGAAAATTTTATGCAATATGAAAACTTCCAAATGCAATTTTTTCTTTTCTTGTAAAGACTTATAACAATTAGACCCTACTTAACAAACCAGTGAAATAAAATGCAACTAAAACTACTAACCCCAAACACACAAACAATAGGAAAGAGAAAAAAACCTAGAATGCTCTTTTTCTTTTGATGGTTATGAAAGCTAAATGCAATCAAGTAAGCACTTTTTTCAACTTCAAAGTAACTTCACACTAACGTTGGAAGGTAGAAAATAAAGGTTACTACAACCAAGCAAGAGGGAAAGGGAATAAAATGAGTAAAACTCAATCCCAAATTGCACTCACAACTTCTGTGAAGGAAACCAACGAGTAGTCATGCCTTTATTGAAGGAAGTCTACAAGTGATCTCTCTATCATTGGAGGAATGAAGTGAGTGTGTCTTGTTAAAGGAAAAAAATTCTAAAGACACCCTTTAAAAATTCTTGTAGTCTAATCTATGAGACTGCAAGCAAGCAATACAGACTGAAAAACTAACATAGAAACCTTAACCTAATACAATAAAACAACCAAAAAAAACTCTATTGAGAATAACTCAAGGAGTTATCCCCAGTGGATTCACCAATTTTATTGTGGAAATTTTACCTATGGTTTATATTTTAGTTCTTTTGAAAAAAATGTTATCTACCTTCGTTGTAAAATTCATTTTTTTTTTTTACCTTTTTCCTAAATTGTAAATGTTTGATAAGTTAAGGTAAAAGTGAGGGTATTTACTCTTGAGTATGAGGTTAAATTATGATTGAGGTGTAATATCTTAAGCATTATGTATATACACGATCCTTCATTTGATAGTTTCAATGATGATTAGATAAATATTTTAGGTGGTCAGCATTGTTGAAAGTGTATTTTTGATCCTAGGGTATGATGTAAAACTACTTTTGATTAGCTAAGAGATAATTTTCCTAGAAAATAAATAAAAATGTAACACCCAAAGACATCTAGTTGGAATAGAAGTCTACTTCATTACCAACCACCAACAAATTATTTCAAGTGACCAAGTTTTGTTTACCCACAATGATATAATTGCACATTGAAGTTTTAAGATTGTATCAACAAAGACTATGTTGATAACCCTAATAGTGAGGGCACAATATTTATATTGGTGTTTGTGTATTAGAAAGACTTCTTGACATATTTAATTATAGTCTATTTTCTTACTTTTGGGTAACTTCAAAGTTCTACTTTTCGTCTCTATGCTCGATAGAGAAGTTGGCTCTGTGCCTTGACCTAATTTTGGGAAGGAGGATCTGGTGCTCAGTGCGCAGAACTCCTGTCCTCTACGAAGCTTGACTCTGTGGCTTAGTGCGTAGGAGTGAATGAATGTAAGAAATTGAAGCATAATATAAGAGATGAAACAGTTGGTGGACGTAGCCCCATGTTGGGGTGAACCACATATATCTTCTGTCTTTGGTTTGGTTTGTGATTTATTGGTTATGTTATGAATATGCTCAGTGCCTTGTATGATAGATAGATCTATAGTTTCTTAGTGCTTTACTTAAAGATGAATGAATGTTAGGTCTAACTTATGATGCTAAGTGCTATGTGTATGTTGTGATTGTTATTGCACCGATGTATCTTTGGGTATGTTCTGCGATGTTAATAAAGCTAATGAAATAATGCATGTCCCCTTCTAAGTGTTTCTAGAATACTATGAGAAGTGTTATAATCACAAATATCTGTCCCATCTTGGTTACAGACACCTGCATCCTGTAACCCCCCCTGCTTCTACCTCGGGTGAGACTTTGCCTGCTTCGCAGGTGTTTCTAAAAGGGTCAGTAGTTAGGGTTTTGTTGGTGCACTATTGAAGCGTTGAACCCTGGGTCTGCCCCTGTGCCAACAAATGGTTCCATTGCCGGGACCTGAAACTGTGATTGATGGGAACTAAAGTAAAGAAAAGATAAGCTCTATGTGTAGATCTGTTGCTGTAGTGCGCAATACTTTACTTGACTTGTGAGGCTCTGTGCTAAGAGAGAAATTCGATCTGAAGAAAAGAGGTAAGATCTTAAAATAAGTAAATATTTGTGCTTTGATAAGAGTAAGATAAGTGAATATTTTTGTTTCGAAAGCATGAATCTAGGTATGTTTAATAGATTTTGTCCTAGTTTGAAAGCTAAGGCATAGTTGGAAGAAAGAGTTGATCTAAGTAGAGCTAATAGAAATGAAGAAAGATATGTTATTCCTATGCATAGAAAGAATTTTTGGACTAATAAGTGGATGCAGGAACCTAAAAAGAATTTTTGCAGATTGCAGGTCGAGCACTGTGATCCCAGTGTGCAGTACATAAGAGGTTGGTGAACATTTAAAAGAAATAGAGGATTGACATTGTGTTATGATTGCAGAAGACTGGGACATCTTGCTAAGGAATGTCCTGGTGCAGGTCCTATTTGTCTTTATTGTAAAATTGTTGGTCATGAAGTTGAGGATTGTCCAAGGATGATTGCTAAAGTTTAACAAATGAACATGAGACAAGAAAAATATGAAGGAAGTTAAGAGAATATGAGCATGTTAGAGAATCATAAAGAGAACAGATCAAAGGATGTTCATACTACATTAGTGCAGTTGAAAGAAACAATGGATGTTCATAAAGATGTCAGTTTACCAGAGATCCTGAAAGTAAAACATCGCATAAATGAAAGAATAGAAGACTTTGACATAGACTGTGTCTTGGATGAGGAAACACAAGTGAATATTATGACAGAAGAAACTTGGGAAATTTTGGGAAAGCCTACTATGGTACCTTCATTGGGAAGGATAGGCTTGTTCAAGGGAAAGATGATAACCCTATGTTGAAGAGTTACTAATGTACCTATTATTGTTCATGGGACATCGACCGAAGAGGAATTTGAAGTCATTAAGTTTTTTGAGAACAACGCCCCTTTCCCACTTTTGTTAGGTAAGACTTGGATTGAGAAAGATTAGATCATAAGGAAAGTAGAGGAAGAAGCTAAAGAAAAGAAAAAGAAATAACTAAGGGATTTCATAGCTAGAAAAATAGACCAACTAATAGAAGAACGAGAGGATAAGTTGAAGCAACAGAACAAAGTAACAAGACAGGAGGAAAGAGAATTAGCTAGCAAGGTTGAAGGAATGCAGGAAGGTTTGAAGGACCTATCCATGAAAGAAAGAAGCATACCAACCTAGGAAGTATTACGAGAAGGGATATTAACTTCAGACCCTTTGAGAGCACAAAAGCAGTGCAGAGTCACTAAGCTAGGAGAAGCTAAGAATAAGAATGGAAAGAGGAATCCAAAAATAGTTAGAGAAACTTAGATCACAAGAAAGAAGGCAAGGAAGCTTAGTAAGAAGAAATATAAGTTGGAAAAGATATAGGAGGCTACAAAGAATAAAAGGAAGACTTCGCATGATTTGAACCTCGCCGAAACAACAAGACCGCGTAGAATGGGACTTCGCCCTGGCGAAGCTATACGACCGTTGGAGGCACCCCGATGATTAGAATGACGCTTTGGAATGGATAGGAAACAAATTTATGGGTGGATGGACCTCTTTTGGGACGTTGAGACCACGCCATAACATATCGACTCACATTGATGGAAGCATCCCTACCCGTTGGTAGAATCCGTTATGGTTCTCTACTTATTTAACTCGCCAGATGCTGCGCCGGGTCCACTTTTTGCCTCCTATGATTATCTGAGTCAAGAAGAGAATTGATTGTGTATTGAGTTGTGTTATCTAAAGCTAGTCATTGCCACTCATTTTTTTACCTCGCCTGTTTGTTCTCCTACCCCGAATCGTCTGTTTAAAAGTTTGAATGTCGGGCGAACCTAGTGAGTTAGAGAAATATGTCGAGGTAGTCCTAAGGAAGATAATGGCCAAAAAACTATTGTCTGAAGGAGTACAAGCATCTTCGACTAGGGGACTGCAGTCTTCCTCTTCGACTGGATGTCATTCTGGCCGTTTTAACCCCGTGACTAAGAAAAAAAGTAAGAATCGAGGTGATCTGGCTAATGCGAAGCAGATCTCGTCAATCTTACCAGACTATATCCCACCTTTGGCTAGCGCAGTTAACTGTGACAACATCCCATGAGACTATGAGTACACTCTGATCACCGCATACATTATGAAAGGAATATACATAGTTGGAAGTCAGTTGGGACAGATCCCGTTACTAAAGAACAACAACTTCAATATGGGCGATAGAAAGAACTATGATATGCTAGCGCCTCACCACTACCTGACAAAATCAACTGGTAAGAAGCCTGGCATCGTCTCCCAACCATGGATTAAGGGACTGGCATAGTCCACCATGCTAAATTTGATGAAGATTCCCCATTTTGGCCACCACCAAGAGGTTAACGCTTGCATTAAACTCCTCTTGTCATGCTACCATGGAAAATACTTGTGTCTTGACTGACAGATTACTATGGATCCGACGTTGATCCACCATATTACATGATTAAGCATGCAGGGACCCGACCCTCATCATTTTTTCCCATGGAAGGCCTCAAACCACTTCCTGGCACAACACATCAAGGAGGCTTACGATGAAGTTGATAAAGGAAAGAGAGGTTCCAAGGTAGACTCTATATAGGATGGCGCAGTGCGCCTCGCTTGCCAACTTATATCTAGCAAGCTCGTAAGAAATTACTGCCCCACATAGGTCACTGAGTTTATGGTGGACCTTGCAAGAATATTTGTGGAGGGCATGCAGATGAATTGGGTGAGTTACCTTGTCAACGAACTCGAGAAATATTGCTGCAAAGCTCATGATCTGGGATACAAATTCCACTTTAACTGGCTGATCATGTTTATTTCATTTATCGCTTGGAAAATTTCTTAAGGAGCCACCTTTCCAGAGATAGAACCATCAGAGCCATTGGATGCTAGGTTTTATACCTTGTGGTACACCAACGACATGTCAAAGCAATGGCAGTCGAACGCTGTTTTCCTTGTGTATTATCAACAACTAAAGGTTGCCATCAATTCATTTCCATGCATGACACCGTGTACCTTGCACCAGTACATATCGATAGCCAAGTTCCACACAGATCCACATTTTATCTATATCACTACGTGCAGAGATGAGATCAAGGAAGAGTTACAATCATATTACAAGTTGACGGATGAATACATGGAGCAGATCACCAAGGAATGCTCGGAGGAGTTCCTTGTACCTGTTGCTGATGCATAACTCTCTGACACTAACATCATAGGAAGCCCCTTGGTCACTCGAGTCGAGCATGTTGGAAAGTCTAGTGGGACAAAGAAGAAGAAGAAGTAGGAATAAGTCCAGAATATAGAGACCGATGAGGAGGACAACGCCTCTGAAGAAAATGGATTTGTATCCCTAGGAGGAGGAGGAGATGAAGAAAATGGACAAGGAGGAGGGGATGAAGGAGAAAATAAAGGAGAATATGAAGCTACACCACCTCATGATCCCTGTTTAAGGATAAATTCGTGAGTGCGGACACAGACCAATCTCCCCAGATCCACCTGGATCTGGAACAAAACGTGACAGAATACTACTCTTTCCCTAGATCTAGCTATTGAATGAACTAAGAGAAATGGATGGTGTACATACCTTATGAACACTCTCCTTTAATCTCTGTTGTTCCTCGCTCTTCTCCGATGCTCTTGCATCGTCCAATCACAACAACACAAACCAATCACAACAAAGGCATTAATCTATTCAATATCTAGTCTATACATGTGATCAAGGAATCATGTAATAAGATGACATCATCATTATGGGAAAGGGACATATTCATATATTGAATTAACTGAAAGAGAAATATACAAACTGAGCCTTGATGTCGTAGATCTCCTTTCGATGGCTTCTAGCTTTGACACACACATTTGCTCATGCATGAAGAATCTCCACTACTTGTGAGGACCTTGCTGTTGTTTCTATCTGCTGCAGCATCAATTCTCCATACAATAATGCACCAATTCTCAATAGCTTTCTCTAGTTTGAATTAACTGAAAGAGAAATATACAACCTGAGCCTTGATGTCGTAGATATCCTTTCAATGGATTCTAGCTTTGACACACACACTTGCTCATGCATGAAGAAAATCAACTACTTGTGATGACCTTGTTGTTGTCTCTATCTGCTGCAGCATCAATTCTCCATACAATAATGCACCAATTCTCCAATAGGTTTCTCTAGCTTGCCAACTTAACCCTTTCCATGAGAATTCTCATCAATTTATAGGAGAGAATACGTTAGTTGCTAGGATAAGAATGATCCCAATAAATCTGGAATGCCAGCTTCTGAACAACCATTCGAACACCAACTCATCATTCTAGAAGATTCCTTCTAGAAGAATCGAGAACTCATCCATTTTCCTTCTTTGGAAGCATGTTCGCACCTTGACCTTGAGCACAGTGCGAGAAGTTCGCACCCTGACTGAATGCAGCCTGCGAGAATGTAGGATTCTCGCAGGAGAGTATATATGCAGCCTGGGAGCAGTCCTCAAAACAAGATTTTTTGGAAATGAATAAGTGCAACCTTTTTCAGGAAGGAGTCCTTAATGAGGAGCTTGATTTGCTATCATCATAACATCACCATGACATCATCACAATGACCAAAATTGTGGATAACAGGCATGTAAAAGGAAGTTTGGGGCAATGGAGGTTAGACTCTCTACCTCAAAGGATCTGCTACTCTTATCCAAAGGTGCAGAGGATGCTTGGGAAGCAGAGAAGTTGTTCGAAGGAAAACTTCCAATAGAGGCCAAGAGGGCAGTAGAGGAGCTTGAAAAGGAATTCTAAGCTATACATAAGACCCTCTCAAAGGACATAATTCTATAGGAAGTGGAGGGGTGGGTTAAAGACCCAGTTTATTCAAGAACTAGGAGGACCAAGTTTTTGAAACTAGAAAAGGCATGTTGGTTGGTAAAAACCTTAATTACCAAACCTTGGGTAAGACAAGGAGGGAGCTCTAGGACATTCTCCATACAATACAAAATTTTGAAGGAAAATTTCAAGCCATGTGCAATATGGTCTTCGATATTGGTATTTTGGTCTCATATGTTGGGGAGGAGGTGGGCATGACTAGGAAACACAAGATTTCATTAGGATCAGAAGGCACTCATGCAAACCCTGGTATCCTTAATGATGAACCTCATTCTGCTAAAACTGCTCAAGAACAAAGCATGGAGACTGACCTCTTGGTTGAAGCTTTCAGAGAGGATGGACCTCACTCTCCTTAAGCATGATGTCTATTTTATCTTGTCTTGCTCAATTTTTTTGATAGGATGGATAGTCATAGGTAGTTTATCTTGGTTTATAGTCTCTTTTTGTAAAATTTGTTTTGCAAATCTATTAAAAGATGGCCATGAACAATTCTAATGATTCTTTATAATATAATATAAAGACGACTATAAATTTTCTATGCATATAATATAAGGATTTAGCGATAGTTTTTAATTGAAAAGAAAAACATCATTATGTGTAAGTAAAATGTGGCCTCTTAAAGTAACCAACTTGATAGTCCTTAAGGAGATGACTTTCACTCGTATTTTCTCAAATATATTACATGAAATATGGAACTACACTATTCAAAAAATATAGGGGTGAGATAGATGTTGTCTCTTTTTTTCTATATAGTTATTTGTTATTACCAATCAGAAAATTAAACTGAATATTGATATAGCAACAACGAATATATGCACATCAATAGTAGGTAATCAATTCTAAGCAACAAAAATTGGCCAATTAATTTTTGGTGATTTCTAGCATGTAGAAATGGAAAATCGTAAATGTTATAAGGTGTTTTTATGCCTATTTATTGAGTGCTAGGTTTGGAGGAAAACTATGTCTGTGAGTTTTAACTCATTGTTATGATGCTAAAATTTCTCTAGAATCCTCACGTTGTCATTGAGCACCCTTGCTAAGAGCAATAAGGCTATGTAATGTATTGTAACCATTTAGTTGTTGAATAATACATTGATTGTGTTTTAGAGTGTCAATTTTTTTTTTTCTCTTGGAAGGGATTTCCCTAGCAAATTGTTGTGTAATGGTTTTATATTTCTTTCACTCATTTTCTACTTATCATCTACAAATATTTGTTTAAATCTTTGTTCACATTCTTCTCTCATTGGTTGGTGTAGGAAGCATATTTTGCACCTCTTCTTCCTTTAATTTTGTATCAGAGCCCAATCGTCTCGGATCCAAGGTGTTAGAGACAAGGTTTTTGATCTAATATTGGTTTGAGTGAGAGTTTGTGGAAAAGGAAATCTTATTGTGGGGAAATTGTGGGCACATCTAGATTAGAAACGAAGAAGTTTAATGACACTAACTTTGAGCTATGGTAATTCAATATGGAGAAAGATAGAGGATCTACTCATAGATTGAGATCTATGGGTTGAAGTATATGGAACCAAACCCATTGGTATGAATATGAAGAGTGGGTGGTGTTGGAGAGAAATGACATAATCATTAACATATGAAGAGTATTTTGTTAATATTTAGATACCATTACACAAATTGGAAAGATACTCAAATATACAATCAAAGCTTGTCATGACTCTTGTAGATCTTTTTTTTTTTTTTTAATAGTTGTTTCTATATGTGCATGTAATGCGTAGTTTGTTGGAGAATTTTCAATAATATCAAGCATAAAATTTTTAAGATGCATGTGTTTTAGATATTAATGAATTGATGAGAGCATATACTTTCATTTTGTTTTACTATTTTCTTCAAAAACATATTTACATTGTTTCATAGGGTTGACATTGCATTTTACTTTTTACTTTTTCTCCGTGTGTTTGTGTGGTTCTCCTTGCTTGTTTCAGGGTACTTAGCCCATATAAGTTTTATACATGTTGCTTGTATTTTCCATATAATTTCATATTATCTAGGAAACTTTCTTTGAGCTACATGATAAAGATGCACATCATTGTCTTCGTATGATTGTTGGTTTGTAAAGTGCATTTATGTACTTTGTTGATGGATTTGAATCATATTTTTTGCGATGGTCCCCATTGCATTAGATTTAGCCTTTTATTATCTTATTCTTTTTAGCATTTTTATTTTATTTCTCAAACACTCAATCTCCTCGAAACTATACAATACTTACGTCAAAAAGTTAGAAAGTCAAAGTAGAGTTTTGAAAAAGTCTCAAGTGGTTTTATCTTGTTCATTAGTTGTATTCATTTTATGAAGAAATAAGGCATAGACATGCCCTTCATGAGAAACTAAAAAACATACTTGTGATTACTTCTAACCACCCACCATACGAATAATTCAATGTGACATTAACAAACAAAATTAACAATCATTGTTACCCACATGTCATGGATGGACATGTGATGAATGTGACCAAGGGTGGTGCCATTACATCAATATTTCCCAACTCCAAACTATATAGAAACCATATGAACAACAAAAATTTGCATAGTATAGTACAAGTTAATTCTCTTGCATGGATCCTTAAACACATGTATCTTTTATTGTCTTATTATTGATAACATTTATTTTTTAATTTCTCAAATACCTAGTATCCTTGAAACTATAAAATGCTTATGAAAAACAATTATAAATTCAAAGTAGAGTATTGATTTGGATGGATCTAGGGAAAATAAAAAAATTGTCAGAAGTGTCCCAAAATGCACAGAAGCAACCCAGGATGCTTAGAATGGCCTTAGTAGGCAGAAAAGGGTAAAAATTCAAAGTTCCCAAAACTCAATTAAAATGGCATGGTCGCGAAGAGTGCGTCACAATATTTCCAATGATGCAAACGTCTCGTCAAATAGAGTTACAGATCAAAAGATATAAGCGATCAAAGTTTTGGTCAACACAACCCAGACAACAGGGATGAGTCAGCATCCGTACTGCTGATGTCAACATCAGTATGGACGACTTCAGCATTCGTACATCCTACATGAAAAGCATAGAGAGTGACACATGTCATGATGACATCAGCATGCCATGTGATAGCACCAGAGGCTGCCACGTGTCACTCGGATTTGGGGTTTTTAGGGCACCACGTGGACTAGTGAAAAGTGCCACGTGGTAGCCTAGGTGACGCCACGTGGAACCACCCAGAAGGTGCCATGTGTCCAAGATGATGTGGAAGTGTCATATCCATTATGTGTATTATGTTCTCATGTTGTTTTTCCATGAATTTCCGCACATAGGATGTTAAATTCAAGCATGACATATCGCACGTAAGGAAAACTAAAGAGGTTTTTATTAACTTTGAATTCAAGCACATAAGACTTCAAATTTTACCTTTAATTGCAAATCGCTCAAGTAAAACGATCTATAACTGACCCTTTTGAAGGAGTGACAGAAACAACCAATTATTGGAAACTTATCGCTCCCAGGTTCAGATCATGTGGTATCAGAGCAGGTTTGATACTGATTGCAGGTGTTGAAGCTAAGGATGACAAGGTCACCAAAAAAGTCATGGCTCGATGAGCTTCAAGAGCTCAACCAAATGCTTCAAGCAGAGAATGTTGGATTGAAGACATTCTTTCATGTTGTAGAAGAAGAAAACCAAAGGTTGCAAGAGCAGTTGCAAGCCATGAAGATGCAAACAGAGGAAGGCTCTACGAATGAGACGGTGATAAGACCATCTTGTGACCATGGCATCTTCACCAGTTATGGGTGCGAGCATGATAGTGAAAATGCATGCAAACTTTTTCGAGCAAATGAAGATGACCTACATGCATCCATAAACCAAGGAGGATTCCTAGAAGCATCTTCCACTGATCCTTCTCACCAGGAACAACTAGATACATCTCAAGAAGTAGGCCAAGGGTCCCAGTTTGAGGCGGAGGTAAATAAACCATGTGTAGTTCCTTTCTTGATTAATGTTGATGATTCTTTTGAAATCCTTGAACAACATGCTTCTTGCATCGGCTTAAAGTTGATGAGAAAAATGGGATACAAAGGAGGAGGCCTTGGAACTAATGACCAACGTATTGTGGATCCCATCGAGGGAGTGGTTTGGCCTCGATATGTTGGGATAGGATATGTCCCAAAGGATGTTGGAGAAAGCTCCAAAACCATTCAGGAAGAAGACCCCAGGACAATCACTGAGGCTCCAGAGGTCAACAATTCATCAAGAGATGAAATTGATTCAGTGTAGGGCGAGAGCACAACTTCTCATGATCGAGGATTCAAGACATCTCCAGGGAGAGATGAGAATCACAATGACAGAGTTGAGACCAACTCTTTTTTCCAGTCTGACTCCAGAGGAAACTCACCGAGGTATAATAAATCTCAAAACTCTAAAATGTCATTTAATTATAAGCACATTAATCACATAAGACATAGCTTGTGGCATCAAATACCATTCACTTTTTGTGGATTGAGTAACCACGCAGTGTCCCAGTGTTGGAAGAGAAAATCCTTGTGAAGGAAGGTTATGGAAACCAGGAGAAGTACGAGGATGGAAGATTTCTTTCCGCACATGGAAAAGAGCAGGGGGAATGCACCTCTGAAGGAGAAAGGCTACTGCAACCATTGTAGCAGAGATGGGCATCATGAGGCCACTTGTTGGGCCTTACATCCAGAGCTACGTCCAAAGAGGGACAAGAAGACCAAGAAGACACCTCCAAGGGAGACATCCAGTCAAACAGTGTTGTAGGAAATCCCACCACCAGGAGAAGACCAACTACCAAAGAAAGGACAACTCGGTAAAGAGGACATGTTCGGAAAAATGGTTGAACAAATGGGGAAAATCCTTGAGTTAGTCGAGAGTGGCCATCTTTCTTTGTAAATCACATATTGCGATTCAAACCCCGTAGAAGGGTATTGTGTAAAAGTGATAATTGTTGATATCAGTTCTTTTTTCTGGCACATGTTGATATTGTTAGGCCTTGTGAGGTAGTTTGGGTAAGGGTTTCTTGTTGTAAGTCCAATGGACATGAAACTTAATGTAATGAATTTTAGGGACCAAAATTCCTTTCATTTGGGAGGAGTGACACAGATGAATCTAGGGAACATCACAGAAGTGTCAGAAGTGTCCCAAAACACACAAAAGCAACCTAAGACGCTCAGAATGGTCTTAGCAGGTAGAAAAGGGAAAAAAAATTAAAAGTTCCCAAAACTCAATTAAAACAGCATGGTCGCAAAGAGAGCGTCATAATCTTTCCAATTATGCAAATGGCTCGTCAAATGAAGTTACGGATCAAAAGATATAAGAAGTCAAATTTCTGGTCAACCCAGCCCAGTCAGCAGGGATGAGTCAGCATTCATACTACTGACTTCAACATCAATACAGATGACGTCAACATCTGTAAAACCTACATGGAAAGTGTAGAGAGTGAAATGTGTCATGTTGATGTCAGCATGATGTCAGCATGCCATGTGGCAGCACCAAAGGCTACCATGTGTTACTTGGATTTGAGGTTTTTAGGGTGCCACGTGGACCAGTGAAAAGTGCCATGTGGCACCTCCAGGTGACACCATGTGGCACCCCCCCCGAAGTTGGCACATGTCTTGGATGATGTGGAGGTGTCAAGTACAGAGGTGACGTCAGTAGCCAAGTGGACAAATCAGTGGATGCCACATGGCCCAATAAGAGGGCACCATGTGGCACCCCGAAATGCACAATGGCACTTCATGAACGAATATATATATATATATATATATATTTAACAGAACTCTGCCATATATGGTGTAAAATCTTCTATATATAGTAGATCTTCTATATTTAACCTTCGCTAAACTGTTTTCCAGAAATAGCTAGCAGATTCCACCAAAAATAACAACGGTTCCGGAATTATAGCCGCTTCATTATATTTAGCAGGGGTGTGCCAAAATTGTTTAAAAAATTCACCAAAATGGGGAGGCCCATGGGATTCGACCCTAGGACCTCCTCCAACCAACGCCCTAAATTTATCTCTGCTAATCATTTGGCCAACCATCATACTTATTGCATAATCACCTGGAATGTGTATAAAAAGGGGTTTGCGGGCCAAGTTCGGGGTACTGCATTTGACACACACCAACGAACGAAGCATGAGAGAGGATATGAGTGTGCCTTTACAGCCTGGTAAATACTGTACGGATCTGTACATCATGTTATGAAATTGGTACGCAAACCGAGGCAAGGTTGCCTCTTGGGTTCGAAAGTGCCCAACTCAGATCGAGGTATGAAGACAATCATTTTTAGGTAAAATGACCCCATGAACGCAGTGGTGGTAATAGTTTTCTGATCTGAGAAAAACTTTAGCAACTTAATTCCAGAATGAGTCATTTATTATAGAGGCAGCGGCACGGTAACCGAGGTAGAGGTGTCTCTTGGGCCTGAAAGTATCCAACTCGGATGGAGACGATTTGACAGTCATTTTTAGGTGATTCGGCGACGTGAATCCAATGACGAGGTCTGTTTTTGTAGCAGAGCTTCAGATAAGCAAGCTAAGCTATGGATAATCCAATGTAAGCATGCTTTTCCTTATATTGTTTTGTCATTAAATGTTGCAACATAGAATGTGTGTTACAAGTCTGAAGGAGCAAAGAAAAGCTGGAACAAGGCAACAAGATCAACTTATTCCTTCTATCTATTTGTTTATTATCTACTTTCACATCAAATCAATCAGTTATATGTGACAGAGAAATTGTGGCACTTTCATGATAAGTGGCCAATGAAGCAGTTCTGGTTCTCGTGGTTTCAGGATCTTTTGTATGATCTGCATATTTATGCTTGGATCTAAGCAACAGATCTAAGGATTTTGATGG
>CBVK0101320026.1:0-11598 GCA_900067695.1 Picea abies
ACACATAGACAAGAGTAACCTTAATAATCTAGTGACGATTTTAATGCCATTGACGTGACTTTGAAATCTAATTTTTCACGCTTGCAGTCGTGAAAACGAGAACAAAAGGCAGGTGTGCAAATGCGCAAAATAATAGTGTTGTTTTATTCAAAAGATTGAAATGAGAATCAAGGGTTCCAAAACACTTGTGTAGGAAGCTTATAAGGATAGGATAAAAATGTGAAACGACTGCTAACAACCGTCCACGATGCTAAGCTTCCACAAAGCCTGGGTAAGGGAGAGGGGGATGAAAGGTAATAAAGAGGGGCTAAGCTTGGGGGCTTAAGCCCTTGGGAATAATAATTTATTATTATTCCAAAGTACTGTTTAAATGTATATGTTTTGTCCTAAGTTTCCGGAGAGGAACACATGCCGATGGAGCACATGCAACTTCATGCACGACATGTGTCGACCCAGGCGCATGTAGTTAAAACCATAGGAATAAGCCATGTTGGGGGTCTACTTTTGGCCAACCATCACCTGAGTTTGGGGGTTCGACCTTCCAATTCCCCATCCTCCGTCTGAACTCGTGACTGTCCATGATCGACCTCTGTCTGGTGTTGTTTTCAAATCCCTTACCTGGATAGTTCAAGCCTGTGTGTGAGATCTTTGTGCACCCTTACACAATCCCGAAACCATAACCATGAGTCTGTTACATGTTGCATGATTGAGAAACCCAAATTTGTCTGGGTCGTGTTGTGCTATCCCAGTGGGCTATTGTGGCAGTGTAGTCCTGACCGTGTGAGGTTGCTGCCATTGACTGTGTGTTGCTGAGCCTTGTTGTTGTGTCCTCACTGTGTTGGAATTGGTCACAAGAACAGGTTGCCAAACCTGTGAGCAACTCTCTCCAGGTGAGAAATTGTGCTGAGGAAGTAAGAACTCCTGGAAGGGGTCCTGTAGCTGCTATAGAACTTTGATAATTTCGGTCCGGTCTGTTGCTGAAGCCCAAGGCAAGGGAGGTTAGTAGCCGAAGGAATGTATTGGTGACAGTGAAGGTGTATACTCCCGGGGTGGGACATACATGTGGGGAATGAGAGTCTGTGAGTAGTGGGCATAAGTGACTCCTGGGATAAAATCATTCCTCTATAACTGGGTGTCTTCCTGTTGACCTTGCCTAGCCTAGGATTCCCTGCCGGTGGAGCTTCGTCCCAGCTCGGGGGTGACCTATTGTTGAGAGTGATGAGCAATGCGGTCTAAGGCTGGGAGTTTCGTGGAAGGTATGCACGTAGTTGGTGAATTGCATCTAGTTTCAAAGATAAGTATATGCATGTGTTTAAATTCAACTTTTAAATGCATGTTTGTGATGCTTGCAATATTATCATGTATTCTGTTGCGATGATGTTCACTGTTGTAATGTCCCCAAGGCCGAGCCCTGTTGTAAATCATGTCTATGAAGTATAAAGCTTGCATTATGAATTGTAATTATGTTTTATAGGCTGGTGAGCCAAGCCATATAAGCTAGTGGGCTTATGTGTTATTAGGCCAGGGTGCCTAAGTGTTGAAGGCCAGGAGCCTGATTTTTTTTGTACATGTAATTATGAACAGTATTAATACAAAACATCTCTGCGTGCGGACCGACCACGATGAATGAGTGATGGGGGACTAAGCATCCACAAAGGCTGGGTAAGGGAGAGGGGGCTGAGAGGTTGAAAGAGGGGCTAAGATGAGGGGGCTTAAACCCTTGAGAATAATATTAAATTATTACTATTCCAAAGCTGTGTAAATGTGTTGTTTTATGTTAAGTTCTTTGGAAGTATGAGTGACTTCCAAATGGGAAGGAACGAGCTTCATGGGTGACAAGTGTCAACCCAAGCGCATGCAGTTAAAACTGCCGAGTTGAGCCATGATGGGGGTTCCTCCTCCATTCTACCATTGACTGTCTGAACCGGGAATCCCGTATGACCTCTGCAAGAATACCCTCATGCAACTCTGAAACCAAAAAGACCTGTGTTGATTCTGGAGGAGCCGGTACACCCTTTGTCAAAATCATCGAGTCTGTGTTTGAACTTTGCATGGATTTCTTATCACGCATCCCTGAAACCCAGAACCGTGAGTCTATTCTGTATGGATGGTTGGGAAACCTAAATGTCTTGTAATTGTTGAGCCTAGTTGGGTTGAAGCATCTGTCTGTCATCTGTTTGGGAAACCCATGTTTTTTTCCCAGTTGATTGTGGTGGCCACACAGTTTTTGGCTGGGTGTGGTTTGTTGTTGTTGTATGTTCGTTCCTGAGCCTTGTTGTTTTTCTGCTTTGTATGGGAACTAGATTAAGGAAACCGGTTGTATGACCTGTGTGTAACCTCTCTCCAGGTAAGGGAGGTGATTGTTGTTGAAGAGGCAGGTTTTACCAAGCATGTGAGCGACTCTCTCTAGGTGAGAGAGTGCACAGAGAAAGGAGAGAGCTCATGGAGGCAACCCTGTAGCTGCCACAGAGCTCGGAGATTTCTGGTCCGGTATGTTGCTGAAGCCCAAGGCAAGGAAGGTTAGCAGTCGAAGGACTGTCTAGGTGACAGAGAAGGTGTATACTCCTGGGGTAGGACAGGCATGTGGGGAAGGAGAGTCTGTGGGCAGTGGGCATAAGTGGTTCCTGGGAGAGAATCCTCCTTCTTTTACGTGTATTCTTCTTATAAACCTTACCTAGCTTAGTATTCCTTAGTCGGTGGAGCTTAGTCCCAACTCGGGGGTGACCTACTGCTGAGAGTGATAAGAAACGTGGTATAAGGCTGGGAGGTTCGTGGAAGGTCTACACACAGTTGGTGGTGCGTGACAATTTCAAAGATAAGTGTCACTATGTTTTGTAATTCTGTAATTAATTAAATTGCATGCCTGTGATTCTTTCAATGTTATCACGTATTTTTTTGTGCATATGAATTATTGTTATTTCCATTAACTCTGAAATGCTAGTAGTAATTCTGTGTTTAACTGTAATTAAGCATTTTAAGTTCATTAGAATGCATAATTTGTTCCAGAAGTATTTTTTCGTGTAGTAGCGTTGGCCCGACCGTGGGGTTGATGGCCTGGGGTGTTACAATATGGTATCAGAGCCTGGTTTCAACGTTGAGCCTGGATGGTCCGGATAAGTGGTCTTTGGACCGAGGGTTTGAGAAGAAATTGTGTCTAGAGGACTAAATTCAGACCTCAGAATGTTTCTGAGTGTCAACGGACTACTTGACTGTGTTACAAGATTAGGAGGTGTAGTGATATTATAAAACTACAACCGGTGTGGTATATGGCCACAGGGAGAGAGAGAAATCCACACCATAAGTGTTGGATCAAGTAGATGAAAGTTCAGAAGGAGGGTAGCAAGTCATTGGCCAGAAGTCCTTGAGAAGCAGAATTGGACGGTCATAATTCTCTGTGGAGAACTCGTGAAATCGTGAGGACCGTAAGATAGCCAGAAGTTGCAAGGTGGTTAGTGGATGGAGAAACTCTCCACCCTAGGATCCATAATAAACGTGGGTCGTTGATCGTGGTTGGTTTGAACCATTGGATCATTTCGTGAATTCAGGGATCGTGAACTTGGAGCGTAGGCCAAATTCTTGGTCACTTCAAGTCCCGAATCATGAAAGAGATTAACAAGGGTAGAATCGGACGGTGGAGCACTTCTAGGAAGATGTGCCGAATTCCCATAAGCCATCGGATCCAAACAACTAGAGAGGAAGTTAGGGCTGAAGAGATTTGATAGGTGTAAGCATAGGAGAGATCTGGACCGTCGGATCAGGGGAGGCTCATAGTCGTTGATCTCATACATGAATTTCCATATCGGAATTCAGGGATTGAAGCGACAAGAGATTTGGAGTCGCTGCATCATGAACTCCTGGTTCACGAAACTCCGAAAATATTTGGACCCTTAGATCCAAATCATCGAGGATCGTTGGATCTCGTACAATAACTCGTGTATCGGAATTCGGGGATTGAAGTGACAAGAGATTTGGAGTTGTTGCATCATGAACTGTCGGTTACCGAAAACCCAAAACCCTAAGTTCCGAAGTCCCGAAATCTTCGAAGACGGAAGAACTGTAGCGAATGTTTTTTTACCATTGGATGTTGGGTAAACGTGGACCGTTGATCCACCCGATTTACGCGAATTCGGTAAATCGAAACTCCGGGAGATAGATGTGTGTACCTTAAACTCTTCAAAGGTCGAAAGCCCGAGTAGCACCTAGTAGTCTAGCATTGGTCACGACCTTTGGTTACGAGGGTAGGGAGAAAGAGGGAGATATCACCCGAAAATTACAGAGCCGAGCAGAACTCGGAAAATTTGTGAATTTGAAGCGTTTTCTTAAATCAGAATGGTTTTGAATGTGTGGAATTTGATAAGAATGGAAACCTGACAAATCTATGTTGTCTGCACGTGTGTTTGTAGAAGCTTAGCAAATGCCATAACCGAATAGGTTTATCGTTGAGGGCAGAGAATGGAAGAGGTGCGGATTAACTCCAATTCAGAGAATGAAAGATAAGGAAGGAATGTCAACTTGGGAGTCGAATAATCAAACTCTAATGGGCAAGGAAAATATATGGATAAGGAAGGAAATATGATGAAAATCATTGAAAGATTGCAGAAAGATGCCCAGGATCGCCGAGATGATAGCCAAACGCTCATGAAAGTCAGGGATAAGCAGGGTGAATTCAACTTAAGGATGTTGAAGAGTCTGGAAAGAATAGAAAAGAAATTGGAAAATGAGAGTGACTCAAGCAAGACAGAGAGTCGCAGGACCCCTGAAAGGAAAAGAAGATCAATGAGTGTTAGAAAACATCATCTTCACTCCCCAAAGCATTTCAGTAGGGAAGCACACAGTAGTTCAAGCCCATATCCTACCAGAAAGCATAGGAAATCTGGGATGGATGAATTGAAAGGGGAAATGAACAAGATCAAGCCTCCAACGTTCGATGGAGAACATAAGAAGGAGGAAGATGTCGAAACTTGGTTGCTTGGTATGAGGAAATAATTTCAACTATAGAATTATTCCTCTCATGCAGAGGGTAGGATTTCCATGTATAAATTGAAGGGAAAGACATCCATGTGATGGGATCAACTTGTGCAGGTGTAGCACATCAGGGAAATGGACATCACATGGCAAGAATTCAAGAGGTATTTCGAGAGGAAATACTTAATTAAAAGATATTATGACAAAAAGATGAAAGAGTTCTTTGAACTCAAGCTGGACAACAAGATCATTGATGAGTATGAACGAAAGTTTTTGGAATTACTGAAGTATGTTCCGTTCATCAAAGATGAGTCTGTCAAGATTCAAAGGTACCTGAGTGGATTATTGCCTCCTATTGGGGATAAGATTCAATATGATGACCCAAATACTATGAAAGAAACGATAAGAAGAGCGAAGTTTGTATTTGAACAACAAAGAGAAAAGCCTACCTTTCAGAAGGCTTGGGATGACCAGAAAAAGTTCAAGAAAGAACAGAGGCAGAAGGGAAATAAACCACCAATTTTCAGAAACAGTCCTCAAGAACAACCGTCTCTTAGAGAGCCCAGGAAGGTTGAAGTGAGTGGGAAAATGTCAAGGCCGCCACCTATGAAATGTTGGGGTTGTAAAGAAAACCATAGGTAGAGAGATTGCCCCCACAGAAATGATAAAGTAAGAGTTCTCCACAATGTTCAGCAAGCTGAAACAGTGGAGGACATGGGTAGTAGAATTCCAAGGATCTACGCAGCCTTGGACAACAAGCAAGCTGAGTATCAGTCGCACATGATTGAAGTAGAAGGTATGATAAAAAACCAACCATTTACTATCTTAGTTGATTCAGGGGCTAACCATAGTTATATAGACCCTAGAGTGGGAGAAAGTTTGCATTTGATAAGAAACAAACATGAAAATTCTTGGTTAGTGTAGCTAGCTACAGGAACCAAGAGGAATGTCATGGAGTTAGTCAAGTCCTGTCCTGTAGACATGAATGGACTGAGCACGAAGGCCGATTTGAACATTCTGTCGTTAGGCTCTTATGACTGTCTAATTGGGATGGACTGGTTGGACCAGCACTGTGCCATCTTGGACTGTCAGAATAAGGCATTCACTTGCTTATATGAAGAAGGGAATCAGAGAGTCGTCCAAGGAATTCCTAGAGCTGTTACTATTAGAGAAATCTTAGCAATGCAGCTGAAGAAGTGCTACAGAAAAGGCTGTCAATTATTTGCAGCCCATGTGGGGGAAACACCTAAGGATAAGGTGTCAAGTATTGAGGATCATGAGGTACTTAAAGAGTTTGAAGATGTATTCCAAGAAGTGCCTGGACTACCTCCGAAAAGGGATATTGATTTCTCTGTGAACTTGATGCCTGGAGCAACTCTAGTGTCCAAGGCTCCGTACAGGATGAGTGCGCAAGAACTGAAAGAGTTGCAGTTGCAGCTTGAAGAACTTCTGAAGAAGGGGTATATATGCCCAAGCGTGTCTCCTTGGGGTTCCCCGGTCCTATTCGTAAAGAAGAAGGACAAAATGTTGAGATTGTGCATCGATTTCAGGCAATTGAACAAAGTAATGATGAAGAACAAGTATCCTCTGCCGAGGATTGATGATATCTTTGATCAATTGAAGGATGCAAAGATATTTTTGAAAATAGATCTAAGATTGGGATATCACCAAGTAAGAATAAAAGATGAAGACATCAACAAGACCGCCTTTAGAACAAGGTATGGTCATTATGAGTTCACAGTGGTGTCATTTGGACTGTCAAATGCACCCGCTATTTTTATGAGCTTGATGAATGGAGTATTCAAGGACTATCTAGACAAGTTGGTCATCGTCTTCTTGGATGACATTCTTGTGTATTCCAGGACCGAAGAAGAACAGGAACAACATCTGTGGATGGTGTTGCAGGTGCTAAGAGAGCACCAACTATATGTGAAGCTGAGAAAGTGCTCATTTTATCAAGAACAAATCCATTACTTGGGACATATTATCTCGAAGGATGGGATAGCGGTAGACCCTGAGAAGATTGAATCCATTAGAGAATAGTCAGCACCAAGGAACGTAACAGAAGTTAGATCCTTCATGGGATTGGCTGGTTATTACAGAAATTTCATCACAGGGTTTTCCAAGATAGCTCACCCTATCACTTCCTTACAAAGAAAGGGGAAACAGTTTTACTGGACAGAGGGATGTGAGGAAAGTTTCTAGTGATTAAAGCAGCTGTTAACCAGTGCTCCAATCTTGAGGATTGCAGATCCAAATGTATATTTCATAGTATGCACTGATGCATGCAAAGAAGAACTGGGAGGGGTCCTCAGTCAAAACGGATTTGTAATCTATTATGAGTCTAGGAAATTAAAAGAGCACGAGAAGAACTATGCAACCCATGGCTTGGAGTTGGCAGCCATAGTTCATGCTCTAAAGAAAAGGAAGCATTACCTCATGGGAAGGAGGTTTGAACTCATAACATACCATAACAGTCTGAAATATTTATTTGATCAACCAACCTTAAACTCTAGACAAAGTAGGTGGCTCAAGCATATCAAAGGAAAGGAAAATAAAGTGGTTGATGCACTCAATAGGAGGGTGCATGAATTACATGCTACAACCATTATCATGTATCAGACTGATATTAAAAGCAGAATTCTGGAGGCTGCAAATGTAGATCTGCAGTACAGAGAATTGGTAGCCAAGCTACAACAAGGTAGGACGCCACAGAAGATGGAAATTTATAAATTGGAAACAGATGGAATACTGTTGTATAAGAACAAAAATTTTGTACCCAATGTCTAGTGCTTGAAACAGATGATTTTGCAGGAGATGCATAATGTGCCTTATGCAGGGCACCCTGGATATCAGAAAACAGTAGCAGTGGTCAAGAGCCATTATTTTTGGCCGGGTATGAAGAGAGAGATTGTTGAATACATCGCCAGATGTATGGAGTGCCAGAAAGTTAAAGTTGAGCATAGGCACCCAGCAGGGTTGCTGCAACCTTTACCCATTCCTGAGTGGAAGTGGGAAGTAGTAACAATGGATTTTATTACGGGATTGCCCAAAACAACCAAGCTGCATGATTCGATCATGGTGGTGGTGGACAAGCTTACAAAAACTGCCCACTTTATTCCACTGAAAACTACTCACAAGACAGCAGATGTTGTTGATATTTTCATAAGGGAAGTGGCATGATTGCAAGGAATTCCTAAAATGATTGTGTCCGATAGAGACCTGAAATTCACCTCGAATTTCTGGAAAGGATTGTTCAAAGGATTCAGAACGAATCTGAAATTTAGTACAACTTATCATCCTAAGTCTGATGGACAGACAAAGAGGGTGAACAGAGTAATAGAAGACATACTGAGAATGTATGTGATGGACAAACCATCAAGATGGGAAGACTACCTACACTTGGTAGAATTCACCTACAACAATGTGTATCATGCATCATTGAAGATGAGCCCATTTGAAGCACTTTATGGAAGAAAGTGCAATACTCCAGTGAGCTGGGATAATCCAGCTGATAGAACAGTAGTTGGGCTAGAAGAACAGTAGTTGGGCTAGAGTTGCTCAAGGAGATGGAGGACCAAATGATAAAAATTAAGCAAAATTTGAAAGCTGCCTAGGACAGGAAGAAAATTTATGCTGATAAGAACATAACCCACAGAGAGTTCAAAGTGGGTGATCATGTTTTCCTGAAAGTGAAAGCTAACATGAGTTCCCTGAAGCTGGGAAGTTGCGCCAAGTTGGCAGCCAGATTTTGTGGGCCATTTGAAATCCTAGAAAGGATTGGGCCAGTTGCATATATGCTTGCATTACCTACATCCATAAATATATACCATATGCTAATCATGTTATCGATTGGAATGTGATTCAGGTGGAAAAAGGTGTCTTGCAAGTGCATCCTGTGCGCATATTGGACAGGAAAAACAAACAGCTCTGGAATCGAGATATAGGGCTTGTAAAGGTCTAGTGGACCTGGTATGGTCCTGAGGACGCAACATGGGAGCATGAAGATGTTATGTGGGCAGAGTACCCGCATCTTTTTGAAAATTTTGAAAAGCTTGCAGATGTAGTGTAAAGTTGCACTGAGGACAGTGCAAAAATAAGGGGAGGGGATTGTAATGTCCCCAAGGCTGAGCCCCGTTGTAAATCATGTCTATGAAGTATAAATCTTGCATTATGAATTGTAATTATGTTTTATAGGTGGGTGAGCCAAGTCATATAAGCTAGTGGGATTATGTGTTATTATGCCAAGGAGCCTAAGTGTTGAAGGCCAGGAGCCTGATTTTTTTTGTACATGTAATTATGCACAGTATTAATACAAAACATCTCTGCGTGCAGACCGACCACGATGAATGAGTGATGGGGGACTAAGCATCCACAAAGACTGGGTAAGGGAGAGGGGGCTGAGAGGTTGGAAGAGGGGCTAAGCTGAGGGGGCTTAAACCCTTGAGAATAATATTAAATTATTACTATTCCAAAGCTGTGTAAATGTGATGTTTTATCCTAAGTTCTTTGGAAGGACGAGTGACTTCCAAATGGGAAGGAATGAGCTTCATGGGTGACAAGTGTCAACCCAAGCGCATGCAGTTAAAACTGTTGAGTTGAGCCATGATGGGGGTTCCTCCTCCATTCTACCATCGACTGTCTGAACCGGAAATCTCATATGACCTCTACAAGAATACCCTCACGCAACTCTAAAACCAAAAAGGCCTGTGTTGATTTCTGGAGGAGCCGGTACACCCTCTGTCAAAACCGTCGAGTATGTGTTCGACCTTCACGTGGATTTCTTATCACGCATCCCCGAAACCTAGAACCGTGAGTCTATTCTGTATGGATGGTTGGGAAAATCGAATGTCCCGTAATTGTTGAGCCTGGTTGGGTTGAAGTGTCCATCTATCATCTGTTTTGGAAACCCGTGTTTGTTGTCTGAGTTGACTGTGGTGGCCACACAGTTCTTGGCTAGGTGTGGTTTGTTGTTGTTGTTGTATGTTCATTGTTGAGCCTTGTTGTTTTTCTGCTTTGTACAGGAACGAGATTAAGGAAATCGGTTGTATGACCTATGTGTAACCTCTCTCTAGGTGAGGGAGGTGATTGTTGTTGAAGAGGCAGATTTTACCAAGCCTGTGAGTGACTCTCTCTAGGTGAGAGAGTGCACGGAGGAAGGAGAGAGCTCTTGGAAGGAACCCTGTAACTGCCACAGAGCTCGGAGATTTCTAGTCTGGTCTGTTGCTGAAGCCCAAGGCAAGGAAGGTTAGCAGTCGAAGGACTATCTAGGTGACAGAGAAGGTGTATACTCCTGGGGTAGGACAGTCATGTGGGGAAGGAGAGTCTGTGGGCAGTGGGCATAAGTGGTTCCTGGGAAAGAATCCTCCTTCTTTTACGTGTATTCTTCCTGTAAACCTTACCTAGCCTAGGATTCCTTACCCGATGGAGCTTAGTCCCAGCTCGAGGGTGACTTACTGCTGAGAGTGATGAGCAGCGTGGTCTAAGGCTGGGAGGTTTGTGGAAGGTCTACACACAGTTGGTGGTGCGTGACAGTTTCAAAGATAAGTGTCACTATGTTTTGTAATTCTGTAATTAATTAAATTGCATACCTGTGATTCTTGCAATGTTATCACGTATTTTTGTTGTGCATATGAATTATTATTATTTCCATTAAATCTGAAATGATAGCAGTAATTTTGTGTTTAACTGTAACTAACCATTTTAAGTTCATTAGAATGCATAATGTGTTCCAGAAGTGTTTTTCCGCGTAGTAGCGTTGGCCCGACTGTGGGTTTGATGGCCAAGGGTGTTACAACTGTTGTGCATATGAATTATTATTAATGCCATGGATTATGTATGCTAGCATTTATTATGTGCTTACTCTGTGTTAATGTATTGAATTTATTTAAATGCATGTTATATAAGTGTTGGTAGCATTGCCTGGCCTTTGGAGGGCCGGGGATGTTACATTTTGGTATGAGAGCTTTAAAGGGATAAAGTCATAAGTGTTGGTAGCATTGCCCGACCTTTGGAGGGCTGGTGATATTACATTTGGTATCAGAGCCAAGGTTTTCAATGCTAAGTTTAGATGGGCTAGATAAGGGGCCATTGGACTCGAGGTTTCAGGTAGAAATTGTGTCTGGAGGGACTAATTTCGAACCTTAGATTATTTCTGAGTGCCAAGGGGTTGCTTGGTCATGTTACAAAACTGCAATCGGTGTGGTATTTAGACACACAGAGAGAGAGCGCAACACATGAAGTGTTGGAGCCACTGGATCTGGTCAAGAGGAAAGGAGATCCCTCACGACTGTCAGATCTGGAGAAGGTGTAGGAGAGTTATCTTGTAAACCTTTCAGGGATTTGACTATTGGGAAAAACGAGATGTGCTGAGGTACGAACTCCCGATGCTCGAAACTTTGAAGTCCCAAAAATATCTACACCGTAGATCGCAAGGAAAGAGCTTGGTTGTAGGATCAAGTGAAGGAGAAGATCGGGATTTCGGCTATCGGAAAAAGAAAGATGTGCGAACACACAAACTCCCAAAACCCAAACTTCTGAAAAGAAAAGTGAACATGGTAGGACCCGATGATGTATTTGAAGGTGACATGGACCCTCCTATGCGTGCCACCGTGGTTGTTGGTGAGATCGGAA
>CBVK0101320029.1:0-10838 GCA_900067695.1 Picea abies
GTGGTACTGGCATATAGTTGGAGGTCTGTGGTATATAGTATAGGCAAAGAACATGGTCAAAACCGGGGACCAACAGAACCCACCCTGCCTGTTAATATTTTCCTTTGCAAGCTTGATATTCTGTTGTTTCTCTGTATATTTGAAATATGGGCTCATGCTTATCGACCCTCATTCTAGCTTAAACAATTATTTTGGGTGTATGAGGCACATATAGAGGGTCAAGTGTTGAGTACCGGATAAACATAGACTATGATAGAGTACTAAATCAACGTGGATCGAGATGAAGCACCGGTTAGACGCAGACTCTGATGGAGTATCGGACGGGGAAAACTATGTAAGGAATACGAAGGCACGAGATCACAATGTGTCTGTAGATGGTGTGGCAACAATGGTAAATAATTCTCATCTGGATACCAGAGCCATCCAGAGGAGTGTTTATAATGGAAATTTGGTTTACAACGGTCACATCGACCATCATGATGATATGGTAAGGCAGGTCGAATGTACTAATGACTTATAGACTCGTGGGAAAATCGGTGTGAGAAAATATTCATGGGAGTGTTAAATGATGACAAGGGATATGGTCATTATGATCAAGACTCGTGAGTGTGAAATTGGTTGGCGTCATCGGGATCATTATTTGATATGATTAAAGAGGTGGATCGATTCATTTCATATGGCATGGTAGCGAATCATGTGCTTAATGGGTTTATTTACGAGACAGACAAAGGGAGCATGAGTTTGGTCCGATGAGAGACACAACGACCTCATACTCTCATCATTTCGTGAAATAGGGACGTTTTCTCCATACGAAAAGGTAGACGAGGATTTTACAAAAGTTCGTGGGAGGGAGTGTGTCATGATTCAAGAGTAACCATATGTTTAAATGCATATTTTAGTCTAATTTCTTTAATAAAATGAAAAAAATGTTGAATCTGTATGTGCTAGTACTAATAATTGAGTGGCAATTTGGAAATGTGATTAGAGTTACTAGTCGCATCCTTACTAGTACCAGATTACTTGAGTACCAGATCACCTGAGTATCAGATCACCTGTGTGTAGAGTTGTAATCAGTACCGGAATAGTGCAGGATCCTTTCTTCAATACTGGATGTGGTCTGGTAATAGATAAGCATAGTGAGATGGTTTAGCGCAATAATGACCATTGGTACCAGATAAACATGGAGGTGATCATTGGTATCAAATAAGCACAAAGATGAACATTATATTCTGGTGCTTGAGAGATTTTTGACATAGAACCTGGTGGCAGTGGCTTGTAAAAACATCTGGTATTCTGCGATCAGATTCAACTCAAAAACCATGTATATGGAACAAATACCAACACTTAGGAATTCCGAGTTTGCATTAGAATAACGCAAGAAGAATTTTGTGAAAGGAGGGTATTCTGGAATTTGGATGACCAATTGTTGAGATTATAGAACCCTCTTCTTTTGGAACCGAGATGATCATTGTTCCTGTTGGCATTTCCTTTTTATTACAAAAATAACAATAATAATCGTAACTACTACTTTTCTATGTATTTTTATTGATCCCAAATTAGTTAATTCTCACTGGTATTTTCAATTTTAAAGATTCTAAAAAACTTAAAGAAAACTCTTTATACTTCCCCATGGATTTTTCTTGAGTCCAGGCGAGTTCATGCTCACCGGTGTTTTCAATTTTAAAGAGTCTGAAAAAATTAAAGAAAACTCTTTATAGTTCCCCATGGATTTTTCTCAAGCCTGGGCCAGTTTCTTCTCTCCGATGTTTTCAATTTTAAAGAGTCTGAAAAACTTAAAGAAGACTCCATCTGGTAAATTCCCTCCTTATTTATCTACATGGGAACACAACCAACTATTTTTTGTTTTTGTTAGTTATATCAAAAAAATAAAAGATAAGTTCTATCTAATGACACACCTATGTACATGGCTAAATTTCTTTATACAATTGAACTTACTGTGGTATGTCAGTAGGAGGAGAAACCCTCTTGCTTACCAGTTGCATTTCGGAACTCTAAAGAACATTTTTGACAAAATCCCCTTTTGATAGAGGCTTATGATAAACCTTCAGTCGATGCCCATTTACGACAAAGGAAGTATGATTCTCATCAATGGTATTTATCTTTACTGAACCATTGTCATAAATTGTATCAACCTCATAGGGCCCCAATGATCTAGTAGACAATTTGCCCTTAAAATTTTTGAATATACTATCATATAGGAGGGCCCAATCACTTGACTAAAATGAATTATTTTTTATGTACTTGTCGTTCCATTTGGTCCTTTTCTCTTGTATCAGAGTGGTTCTTTGTAGAGCATCTTGTCTTATCTCATCAAGCTCATTTAATTGTAATAGCCTCTATTTTTGAGCTTCGTTCAAATTCACCCCTAATTGCATGGAAGTTCTGAAGGTTCTTACCTGAAACTCTATGGGAAGTAGTACTTGCTTCCCATACACCAAATCATAAGGTGTATGGCCTATTGTATTTCTCCAAGATATCCTATAGGCCCACAAGGCCTCAGGAAACCTATCAGCCCAGTCTTTGTGATGCAGTTGAAAAGTATTAGTGAGGATGGCCTCTATAACTTTGTTGGTCGATTCTACTTGGCCATTTTCTTAGGGGTGATAGGGTGAATATTTTTTGTGTTTGATCCTGTACTATCAAGTAAGAGCCTTAACCAAATTTGAGGTGAATTGTGTTCCTTGGTCAATGACTATTTCTCAAGGTACACCGAAACGAGTAAAAATTTCCTCAAAGAGAAAGTCTACAACAGATTGTTCATTGGCTGAATACAAAGCCTTCGCTTCTACCCATTTTGTTACATAATCTGTGCAAACTAAGATGTACTTTTTCCCATGGGACATGGGGTTGATAGGTCCTACAAAATCTAAAGCCCATTTTTCAAAGGGTTCGGTCACTACTTAGGCTTGGAGAGGCATTTCATTGACTGCAGTGGGTTTTCCCATTCTTTGGCAATCATCGCAGTTGGCCACATATTTCTTTGCTCTTCCGATCTCACGTTTTCCCTCTTGGCGCACTCCTCCCACACTATAAAGTTTTGGAACTTAGAAATCTTCTAAGTTTCCTTCCTCGGTACTTAGGGTTTTTATCTCTCTTGAGCTTAGGTTCTAGAGGTATATGGGACCTATGCCTCCCCTATGTGCACTCCTTTTGAACTTAGAAATGTTCGGACTTAGAAAAATGTCTGAGTATTTTCTCCTTGATGCTCAAAATGTTATCTCACCTGAGCTTGTTCTGCTAAGGTTTTAAAACCTTGAACGTACTCCCTGTGTCCTTGGAACTATGCAACACTTGATTGTTATCCTCTAATCCAAAGAGTCCGAGAATAAATCGGCCTACACACTCCTTGCATGGTTCTGTGCACTCCTTGCACTTATGTTATCATAGATTCAACGTTATCTCTCATGAGCTTCTATGAGTCAAAATTAACTCTGTCAACACACTCCTTGTGGGAAATTTTCACTCCTTGCACGAGCTCTAAGAAGAGAAACAATTGAAACTTATTCTAACTACACAGATTCATGTATTTAACTACAGAATGCATTCGTAAGCACATAACAAGCATGAAAAAAAAAATGAACAGAAAGCCTACCATTCATTCAGATAAACACAGTAGTAGCAACACCAACCATTTGGGTTAAATCTCCTTTGTTCTATTCATTCAATTAGTAAAATACATAGATACAGGAAGTCCTCCACTTCTCTTCAAAAACTCATACAACGCTCTCTGGCCCTCAATAGAAACAGATCTCTCTCTCTCTCTCAATAAAAACTAGCACAAAATGAGCAACAACAACCCTATTTTAGAAAACGATACTATTCTGTAGCAAGCAAGTATTACTTGGGAGTGCATTCCTTCCATAAGGAATAATATATGGTGTTACCCTACCTCAAGGGTTCCTCAAGGGTTTTGTCTACATTCTTGTGTTGAATATTTGGTGAATGGTTTAGTTTATTATTGTTGATATTAATGGTTTATCTTATGATATATTTCTAGATCTACTCGGGAACATAAAAATTGGTATTGGATCTCTTTCTTTAGCCAAAGAAGGAAGAAAACTTTTGGGTTCTTTTTGCAGATTTTTTCTAGGGAAAAAAGGGGCCTGCACACTTCAAACTCAATTTTGAAACTTTTTTAGCATAATTTGTATAAGCAAATTGGATATTTCAATTCCTCTTAGAAAAATACCCAATTTATATACAAAAAAAAAAAAAAAAAACAGTTGAAACGAAGTTCGGAAAGTGAAGTTATCAACATTTTAAAATCAACAGTTTTCAGGGTTTTTCCCGAAAAATCCGCGCGATTTGCATAGTAAGTTATTATAAACCCTAGTTTTTTGTTGGATATTTCTTCTCAAGCAAATATATATTTTACTGGAAAGGATGATGGTCCTAGCATTGAATAATTTATATGGTTTGAAATGTCAATATGGACAAATTGTAAATTTTGGATAAATTGTAATTTAGCAGGTGACACAGCCATCTGGTGGCAGTCATTTGATCATAGAAAGATGTTGGCCCTCTCTGATAAAGAATTTGAAAAGTGTTTTTAGACAAGTGGTATTGTGCCAAGAGTAAGGATAAATAAAGAACCAAGGGTTTGTTTTCATGTGGCAACTCTATATTACATGTTCACGGTTGTATTCATAAAGAAAATGTCCTTGTCTATATTAACTCTAGTTGCCAACAAATGTTTATCAATGTTCAATTGGTTAATAGATTAAAAGTTCTAACAAATAATATTCAAAGCACACAGGTTGAGGGTGAAAAGGTTCAATTTTTTTAAGATTTGAAGCTCACTATGGATAAATATGTGTTGCATTCTGGTTTTTGTGCCATTTATATGAATGGTGTGAATGCCATTCTTGGATATCTTTGGATGGAATCAGTGGGTACAATTAATATTAATGTGGAAAATAAGTTTGTGAAACTTTGGTTCAAGAAAAGAAAATTACATTGCAGGATGTTTCTCTTAGTAAGACAAAAGGTCCCACGGGGGCAAGCAAAGCAATTATTGTAGAATCCAAAGTTGAATCAGAGGCATAGTCTACAGAAGGACATGAAGCAAAGCCCCAGGAATGATGCAATAAAGAATCCAAGGAGATCATTGACTAAAAGCAACATCGTATTGTAGAGTTGAAGAAAAAAGGATCGATTCCTAAAGTTGTTGTATATTACCATCCACGCCATATAGAGAAACAACAGTCACTAAGGCAGGGGTGTGTTATCCCCAAGGGTTAGCTCAAGTGGTTTTGATCCAGACATGAAGATATCCCTGGTGGAGGAGGCCATGGGTTTGAATCTCTTGTTACCCCTTGGGGTGAGGCCCCGTAATAAGGGCTAATGTTTTACCTCATTTACCATCCATGAAGTGGGGAATTACTCGGAGGTTTCCTGCGAGGTATTCCATCGAAAAAAAAAAAGACAGGGGTGTGTGCATGGATACACTTATTATGAACCAACATGGCTCCAAAAAGGAAACCAATCAAAAGGCCAGTGGAGGAATACCAACACTACAAGATGATATTAGGATAGAGAAACAATCCCAGGGAACCAAATGTGTGATAAGGATCAAGATCAGGGTGGAAAGGTAGCATTTGGACATCATGTTTGTATTTCATTAGGATGGATGGATGGTCGTACTTGTTACCAGTTGGATGCATTGCTTAGAGAGTCATATTGTATGGTTTCTTCTCATGTTTCGAGAACAAAACATGCGAAGGGGGATGGAATGTAGTATACTTAGGAAGGTAATATGGGGTACCCAAGGAGGTACCCAATGGGAATGTGGTTATGTATTAGTGTGTATGGAGGAAAATTCTACAAAATAAGGCCCGTGTAATAGTCTGAACACAATAAAGGTAAGAGGGTTTACTAGAAGGTTCCACCTACTAGAATATTCCTTCTCTAGAATGTTCCTAGGAGATGGATAATACTATATAAATAAGTGTAAGCAATGTATTGGATAATAGTGAAGAATATTGTAATTATCACAGGAAAGTATTTCTTGGGATTTCATTCCTTCCATAAGGAATAATATATGGTGTTACCCTACCTCAAGGGTTTTGTCTACATTCTTGTGTTGAATATTTGGTGAATGGTTTGGTTTATTCTTGTTGAGATTAAGGGTTTATCTAATGATATATTTCCATATCTACTTAGGTACATAACATATTGAATAGATCCTTATACAAGGCATAGGAACATAGGCCTCGTAGCCTCCAGAAGGAAGAGAAGTTTGTACAATACTAAGAAGGGAGCTTATAAGAGACTTCCACAGAGGATCTATATCAGTGAAAAAAGTGGGCTATAATTCACTTATTTATGGATCATATGGTATCAAAGAAGTTGCATCCTTGACCATGATAGTTGCTAGAACTTTGAATATAAAATTTTAGTCTTTAGCATGAGAAACAAAAATAGATAAAGGTTGGAGGACTTAAGGGCCAACAATGTTCAATTTCAAGAAGAAAATGGAAGATTGAAAGATAAGGTATATATGTTCAACAAGAGAATGGTAGAGATGAAAAATCACCTTGAGACTTTTTCCAAAATGTTGTCAATTTTAAACAAGAAGTTTGAATAACGCCAAGACTCCCTCACCACTATCATGGAAGATTGGGACAATCACATAATGCAAATCATACACCTTGGTGAGAAGGTCATTCAATTGGATAGCTAGCAAGAAGATAGACTCACGTAGATGATGACTCAGCCACAACAATAGTTGGCAAAGAAGGAGGAGGCATTGGCAAGGCTTCAAGTAGCTATCCAAGAGCACCAAGAGGGATACCTACTATTTCCACTACCCAAGCCAAAACCATGACCAAGACCAATTTGGTAAGTTCACCTTCCATAGGTACTCCTCAAGAGAATCTTGGTGAATTTGAAAAGCATACTAGAGGAATTCATTCCAAATTGTTAAGGTAGATGGGATTTGATGGACAAGGGATAATAAAAAGAAGACAAGGCATATTGAGCCCCATTATAGCTACACTGGGGGTCAAGCATGAATGCCTAGGCTTCAATGGAAGAAGCAAAAATCCCATTACCATGAATACTACATTTTTAAAGGTGAAATACATGTCAAAGTTGGCCTGCTCATTAGGAGAAGGGGCAGTAGTAAGTTAAGTTGGCATCCCACTACCACCTCAGCATTCATGTGGTTGATTGCAAAAGGGTAGAAATGAGAAGAGTTTGAATAGTCATCTTGCACCATCACTGAAAATATGTATAAAACCAATTAGTCAGGAAAAGAAGAATACCAAGAGGTGTTCATGAAATATGAAATCCCTTGTTTATAACTACTACAAGAACATAGGTCATAGTGTTGTGAGTTGTTGGTACTCAAAGTATTGCTCATTTTGCAAGAAGAAAGGCCATATTGAGGCATCCTACTGGGAGAAGAAATAAATTTTCTATAATCCAGATTGCTTTCAAAGGAGAAATGGCAAGAAGACTTCTCCCATCCAACAACAAACTCAGAGGCATATGCAGAGTAGGAGCATGTTAGGAAGTCCTTACAGCAACAACAAGAAATTTTGCAACCATTACAATTTGAGTGGTCATTGGGAATATAAGTGTCGACGACTTCACCTAGAAACTGCATAACAAAGAGCATTGTAGAGATTAAAGGGTAGAGGGGGTGAATCTTTTTTTTCACCTCTATCCCAAGAAGAAGGTGTTTTCTAAGGAGTTGCAACAACACAAGAGGTCAGCCCCACCAAGGAAACAAGCAGTTGTTTAGTGGAAGTAAGAGAGAGAAGAGAAGGAGCTCAATCATGGGATTACATCTATTTCATTTCAATCTGGTTGAAGAATGACTCACTAGTGAATAAAACAACTTACCAATGACCAAGACTATTATAACCAACATTTAGGGGTATGCAAGAAGGTCATTAAATTAACATTACCATGAATATTTGTTTCCATGCTTGTAAACAACTGATCCTAGTAGATGAATGAAACCACACTTCCCTTAAGGAGTTGTTACATGATGGAAACGTGCTAAGGTCACATTGAACAAGAAGACCATCATTTGACTTGGATTCATTACTTTCAATATGGATTGTCTCCAAGACCGAGAGGGAGATGGGAATGGATGTTGAGTCTAGAGTTCATATCTAGATATTGCTCATAGTTGAGAGTCAGTGAGAAAAATTCTATGTTTTGGAACAAGTGAGCCAACAAATAAAGCTAGATCCATAGCTAGGGACCAGATTTGGTAGTCAAAGTTACGAGACATATCTAAAAACAGAGTCAGATTTGTTGCTAGGATCCAAAGTTAGAGACATGTTCTAGATAATCAAATTGAAGGTACATTGATATAGAATGGTTTCCTTCAATCTTTTGGAGAGAAAAAAGTTTCTCAATGGGGAGGTGTGATCCAAAATGGATCCAAACTAACAAATGGTTTTAAGACTTGGTACCTATAATGTAATTCAACAATTAACGAAGGTTAGAAAGTATTGTAAACCAATGCAAATGTAAATGTTGAATGAGACAAAATGACATTAGAAAGAAAATTGTGATAGTTAAAATATTAAAAAAATGAATATGAGAGAAGGATAAGGAATGGGAAGTGAAGGGTCATGGTTGTTGGCCTTCCCTTACCCCTAGCTATCCTTATTTCTTCCTTCACTCTCATTCTCGAAGGGTCTTTTGGATAAGGAGAGAAATTTGTGTTGGAAATATTGTTGTCATTGATGTCAAAGACAGGGGGAGCCTACATATGTCCAATATAAACATTACAAGCCTACAGATGTCCAAGATAAATATTGCAAGATGGAGACTATTGAAAGTATTATTTTTGGATTTTTGATGATCAGTTTGGATACCATATATTTGAAGGTATTTTTACCCTTCATACCTAGCTCAAATTAAATCACAATTTATATGGTTGGAAATCTTATTCCAAGACATTTCCAACAGTATATGGAATTCCCTCTAACTCCATAGGAATGAGGAGATATGATTTTTTCCATCCGACAACCCAGCCAGAAAATCGAGGTCGGGTCAGCCAGTCTTTACAAGTCGGCCTTGAAAGAGGGTGTTAGTGTCGGAAGTCACCCCTGGATTGCTTGCAGGAGCAGAGCCCAACGCCCATCAGTTTTATGTCACGATAGTTTTTAAGGTATGATCAGATGGGTAGAGGCTCAAGGAGATATCACTCTAACTCAGGGACCGGGTCTGGTATGTAAGGAACAAAGGAGGTCTTGATCTAACTTCAGCCAGTGGGTTGATTAAGAGGTGAATAGGTGGAGGACTTGGTAAGAAAGGTGAACAAATGACTTCGGGCAATAGGCTTTCAGCGATTTGCAGAAGAAAGACTCTGAATGCAAGATCCTCTTGGTCCAGGGTCTCAAGAAACTGAAAAGGGGACTTGACTGGATCCTCCAATTCCAAGTCACTCAGCGCTGAGAAAAACACAAGGACCGATTAGAACGACGTAAATGCTACAGTGATCCTATCCAACATCATCCTATAACAGCTACAGCCCAACTGGATCCTCCAATTTCGAGCTTCTCTAACACAGTGTAGACAGGGATGTGAAAAAAGCTGACATTCATAAGGCAAGAAGTCTCAAAAGTCCATGCATAACCAGAATAACAGTGCTTTGTTAAAGCTTTACAACCGGGAGCTCTGCTCAATCATCGATACTTGAAAAAATACAAAGACTGAGTCTATATAGTTAGGAAAATTCATCTCACAGAGGCATGTCCAAACACTCAAGGCTTGGTGTCCCTTCAGTCAAACTCGTACTGATATCTTCTTTTAAATGCCATCTTAACTACGCATGGCTTCTGTAAGGAGGGTAGCTGAGCCATGAAGTGCTCGGCTAGCGTGCGCAAACTTCTCTGTCGAGTCGAGGACTTCGGCACGGCTTCGTTGAGAGAATCGATACACAGGACCTCTGCGAACAGGCGGCTCACCAAACCCTCCATTCCCCTCATTTAATGAATGAAAAGAGGTTTCAACCACCCGCTCTTGCCTTCATTCACTTCAATGCTAGAAACAGTATTGAGATTAGGTCCGATGGAGCCTGGAGGTCGCGATGATCCTCTCTGCAACTGAACTCGGGGCCTTTGGTCTTCTTTATGTAGCTCCTTTTTCTCCCCAGGTGACCATGGGTTGTGACCATATGCTTTCGACGTTCGCGAATATGAAAGGGCTAATATTTGCTGATTGAAATCGCGATGAGCGATATGCCGAGATGGATTAATCTGGCACAACGCGTCCCTCTAGATCTGACGGTTCTTACCTCTTTTGGTGATGCCGTGGACCCGGGTCCGGGATTCTCCCGGCACCTTGTGCATCGGAAAATTACGGAGCTTCTCTTTGCGTGTTGGAGTCGCGATGGGTGAAGCGCCGAGATGGCTCTAATTGCTTCCAGGTGTCCCTTCTAGATGGGCGGCTAAAAACACTTCGTGATACAGCGGGCCCCACTTTCTATGCTTTCGGCGCTATCGGGGTTCGGGGTTTCGCGATGTTGAACAACATGAAACTCTCACCCCATGAACTCTTGACCGTCGAAATGCCGACGCGGCCAGATCTTGTGAAGCACATACTTAGGATAAATGGACGAGGGGGCGCTCGATATTTACAGGGGAGCCGCCCTCATTTGCAGGCTCGCTTGATATGACCCAGGGCTGAGACCGTGGGCTCGGTGCCAAAGGCGCTTTCGGCGTTTCATTGATCGGTACTTTCAAGTGCAATGAGCAGAGGGCTCCCTGTTCTCCGAAACCCCGATCCGCGATATGTCGACGGGCTGCCACCTGTCCCAGTTAGATCGGATGACCCGAACCTGCCGTGAAATA
>CBVK0101320032.1:0-11353 GCA_900067695.1 Picea abies
AAACACTACCCTATCTTTGTAGCATGTGGGCATGTATGGGCCCGTTACAATATTAAGATGTGTTTGAAAAAACAAACTAAGAGGAGTCCCAAGAAGGGCTGTTGTCCTCTCCTAAAGGTTTTAATGTCGTTTAAGGGAGATGAAATTTTCACAATCTTTTTCTGATTCTCAAGATCACTTGGAGGCACGAGAGAAGAGCATACTAAGTGATTGTTACTCAATTTCTAGTCCCAATGTAAGTTAAATGTGATTAAAAATGATTTCCAACTTATCTTTGTGAGTCAAAACAAGCCATCCATGTGGCAAAAAGAAAAGAAGGGAAATTGATTTTATCCTCCTAAGTGCCTATGTGTTTCTTGACTAACCCCTTTATATGATGAGGGGACTAAGTGTGGTGCAGCTTTAAAACATGCTTGACATCATTTTTAAGAAGACAGATGGCCTTCCCCACACCTCAACAACTTTACAATGTGAAATTTAGCACAGGTGCATGGGTCTCAGTGGAGACGGAGGCGCACAGAGCGCATGCGCGGGAACATAAGCAAGTCAATAGGTGCACATGGGTAGAACAAAACTGTGAATCAGGCGCATGGACACACGATGCGTGTCTGTGGGCCTAAAAACCCATGCATATATGGCACACGGTCGAGAACGAAAAGTCCGAATGGATTTCTCTCAATTCAACTTGGAATTGGTTGTATGGTAGGTCGGCTTAGGCCGGTTAGTGCACCTGCAAGTTAAACAAACTAAAAGAAGAGCAAGAAAAACCCAAATGAGGTAGGAAATTGATACCTTTCCCCAGTGGAGTTGCCAATCTGTTACGCCTCTTTCGTCACCTTGGTGAACAAAACAGAGGTGCTTGCAAGCTCAGTTGGGTCTGCTGAGCAGGACAACTATAAAGAAAAGAGTTAGGGAAAGAAAATAAAAACTACAATTAAGAATTAAACTAAGAGATGCAATAAAAACTAAATTCATGAGAATAGGGACATAGAAACAAAAATAACCAAAAGACCCATGTCACCAATGTTTGAGGCTGATCTATTAGTGAAAACAAAGCACCAAGAAGAAAGGGGACTTTGAGTCCCTTCTTCCTCCAAGGGAAGGCTCTTGGACCCTCCCTAGCTAGCTCTTCTTACAACAAAGAAAAATGGAAAATGGTGATGAAAGAACTCTTTACAAATCCACTCAATGGGTGAGGTGGATTGTCCAATGCTATGGTGCCAATATGCTCTTGACAAGGATGGAGTCCTCAAGATAATAGAGGCAACATAACATTACTTTGAATTCCTTGAGAAAATGAGGTGCATTCATAGCTTTTTATAGCATTGCTTTGGGATATTGTTTAACTGCTTTGTAGTGTGAAAAGAGGCCATTTAGGGCATTCCTAGGTCTTTGACCAGCCCACCAGTCGGATCCAGTCCAGATTTGAGGGTCAAATCGGCTTGGGAGCTGAACCATAAGTGGGTGGGAAGGCGACCACTCTCATAAATGTGCCGTTTAGCAGGTGCGTAGCTTTTTGTGATAACATTCGTGCATCGTGCACCTGTGCGTGATTTTTGCGTTCCTGTTACGTGCATGCATGCACGTGCCCAATGTCTGCATAACGCTCTTCAATTTTTCACTACTTTGTATAGTTTTTTACCTTTTTTGAATGCTATGGTATTAATTCAGGTCCATGAATGACTTCATCACTATTTGACGATGTTGAGTTCTTGTAACCATGTGCAGATGAAATTTCAGTGATAATAGTGGGTCCCAAAAAGATTTGTAGCATTTAATAATAAAGTGTATTATTAAATGAGCATTTAATGTGATCCTTTAGATATGATTGATCTCAACCATTGATGAGATAATTGAGATTAGTTAGTTAGGGTTTTGGGAAGAGGAAAAATATACAAAGACATCTAGGGAAAGAGAGAAAACATCATTGAAGTCACGTTGTCATTAATTGAAGAGAGAGAGAAATTAATGAGTTGGAGAAAGGTAGAGCAAGAGCAGTATTTCACGCATGTTTTCAAGAGAGAATTTCGTACATCATGAGCATTTAATTTCTGGGTCGTACTATTGTATACATAGTTGGAGGGTGCATTTATTATTTCTGGGCCATACAATGATTTCCAACACACAAACCGTGGTTAATATAGTTATTAATGAAGGCCATACAATTTTAGAATGCAAGCACACATTTCTAGACTAATTTATGTGCATTTATTACTGGTCTGGACAGTTCATATAGTGTACAGAATTGACATAAAGGGATCAATAACAATCCATAGAGTTTCTAAAGACAAATGCTGGTCAAATGATGAGACAAGTATAACTTGAATGATTGTAATTTGTACTTGAAATACAATATTTTCTCTATCTTTGGGTTGCCTCATAGTTCATGAGGATTTTTCCTGGCTTATTGCCTAATTTCTTGTGTCAAATGCTTACAGTAGGATCTACTTGGTTGATTGGTACTTTCATTTTAGTTTCAGTTTGATTCCAGTTCATTAAATGCATGTGGTGTAATTGGTTCATTAATAACTCAGATTAAATGCAAAGTCAAGTGTTTCAACCAAGTGTTTGACGAAAGGTTTCAGTGAAGTTTTTCTTTTTGTCATAGAAAATCTACATGGTATCAGAGCCTAGGGTTCTGTAAGTGAAGTTGAAAGGAGAAAGAGAGAGTTAAGGATTGTTTTGTTGTGATTTTGATTGGTTTATTCTCAACAAGAACATTTAAATAAATAATGTCTTTCTGTATAAGGTTTGAGGACATATCAGATGGCATATCTAATTACCTTGAATTGAAAGTTAGAATATCAACAATTTTAAAGGAGAATAAGATCTAGTATTTTGTCAATACAGTTGTTGTTGTACCCACACATAACCTATTTTCCCTAGACCTTTATGAGATAAAGGAGGCTAAGGCACAAACAATCTTTCTAGATGGTGTGAAAGACCACCTTATCCCACACTTGGTTGAGAAACCAACAACCCAAGTGATGTGGGACACTTTGAAAAATCTATTTGAAGTAAAAAATGAGAATAGAAATATGGCCCTAAAAGAGAAGTTGCATGAGGTTAGAATGACCAAGGAGGATAATGTAGCTACCTACTTGACCAGATTGGCTCAAGTGAAAGATGAGCTAGTTGTTGTAGGTGAGGTCATCGCTGACTCAAAAATGGTGAGGGTAACCCTTAAGGGGTTTACCAAAGAGTGGGAGGTTTTTGTAAAATGTGTGGTGGGTAGAGAGAAGTTGTCAGACTGGAGTAGATTATGGGATGAATTTTCCTAGGAGGATATATGGGAGGGGTATCAAGGTGAAGCCAAGACATATATTGATATTGATGAAAATGCAACCCTTGTTGTAAAAATCAAAGGCAAGAAGAAGAAAGACTTGAGTAAGATTCGTTGCTATGTTTGCAACAAAGTTGGATATTTTGCAAGCCATTGTCATGATCTGAAGAAGGAGAAGAAGGATGAAAGTTGTGCAGTAGTTTGAATTGTTGTAGATGACTTCTCAAAATAATTTGAGAAAGAACTTTGTCTTGTGTCTCTTGATTCAAGCATGATAAGCTCATAAAGGTTTGCATATTCTTGGATCATTGATACTGGTGCATCCAAATACATGACTAGCATGTAGGGTGCCTTTATGAGTATAAATGAGATTGGACCTTGTTGCAATGTTATGGATGAAATTACTCGAGCAGTCAGAGGGGTTGGAACAATAAGGTTCTAACTTCAATTTGGTGAGCTCTTCACTTTGGAAGGAGTTCTATTTGTCCCAGGGCTTCCAATGAATTTAATTTGTATTTCAGCCCTGGAAGATTCGGGATGGGGGACAATGTTTAGATCGAGACATGTGTTCTTGTATCCTGTAGGAGTACAACTGCTCGAAGCATTGTTGCTCGGTGATCAGAAAGAGAGATTGTACTTAGTTCGAGGAATGGCTATGTATAGTAGGTCTGGATGGATGTCAACATATGGAATTGAAGATGAGCAGTTGGCTCAAGAAAGGGTTGAAGAGGGAGTGCATGCAAAAGATCAATCCTTGGATTTAGGATAACATGAAGGTTATCTTGAAAGCACTGGAAGAATACTCAACCAACATAGAGAGAATGAGCAGGATCTAGAGTTTCGAGTTATCTTCCAACATCAGCTTCCAGAGCCAAAGGGAGTTCTTGACAATGGTCAAGATGATAATGTTGGGACCTCCCTCGTTAAGATGGAGTGTTAGAAATGTAACTCAAGAGGTCACACCATGATTTTTTGATGTTTTACATGGTGGGGACCATTTTGACTTTCCTAAAGTGTTTTATAATATAAAAGTGACTTTATGTTTTTTAATGACTTAAGTGAAAAGTTAAGTTGTGGGTCCCAAAAAGATTTGTGAGCATTTAATAATAAAGTGTATTATTAAATGCACATTTAATGTGAGCCTTTAGATATGATTCATCTCATCCATTGATGAGTTAGTTGAGATTAGTTAGTTAGGTTTTTGGGAAGAGGAAAAATATAAAAAGACATCTAGGGAAAGAGATAAAACATTATTGAAGTCACATTGTCATTAATTGAAGAGAGAGAGCAATTAATGCATTGGAGAAAGGTAGAGCAAGAGCAATATTTCAAGCACGGTTTCCAAGCGATAATTTTGTACAACATGATCATTTATTTTTTGGGCCATACTATTGTATACACAGTTGGAGGGAACATTTATTATTTATGGACCATACAATGATTTCCAACACGCAAACCGAGGTTAATACAATTATTAATGAAGGCCGTACAGTTAATCTTCTTGAAAATGAGTGCAATCATCACATCTCTTCTCAGAGATAAGCTGCCACCATTCCAATAAGCTTGTTTTCTGCTGAATTTTACAGTTTCAACTTATTTCCTTATTGAATAGAAAAGCAGTTTTAATGTATCTTTGTTATTCTTTGTTAAGCATCTTTTAATAATTTGTATTCATTTCATTCTGCTCATAAAATTCAGATTAGTGGTATCAGAGCGTTCTGCTCCTTGTCATCTTAATGCATGTCCCCAATGAGGTCAGGGTACACAGAATTGGGTCTCAAGCTTGTTTCTCTTGAGGAAAAAATATCTTGCACGCCTAAACGACCTCTCATGGCAGGAGAAAATAAATATGACGTGAAAGGAGATCCTTTCAAAATGTTGCTTGAGGAATCCCTCACACAACAGAGGAACGAGATGATGGATAGTTTTGAGCAAATCCTTCGGCGACTACCAACAAGCGACACATCTTCCTCGAGTGGAGGCGTCACCCCCTTCAAGGTACAAATCCACTTCGATATTCTTATATTTGAAGGTCAGATATATGCAGATGTTGTAGACAACTGGTTGAATCTACTAGAAGGTTATTTTCCTATCCATAACTTTTCAAATAGAAAAAAAATTACTTTTGCGCTCCTCAAAGTCATTCCCCATGTCAAATATTGGTGGGAAAATTTCTGTGAGCAAAAGGAAATAGAGGAACCCCCATTATTTACAGTTGTGACCACCTGGGAATCCTTCAGGGATTTTATTAAGGAAAAATACTACATTTTCGAAAGTTATGATGACTTGTATACCAAATGGACCACACTGTGGCAAAAAAAGAGACCAAGCAGTGTTAGATTTCACACATATCTTCCATGCCCTGCGCACCAAGATGGGTATCAAATATTCAGAGCGACATATGGTGCTCAAGTGTGGCGATGCTTTGCATAGATACGTCAATATGCCATCAAAATCGAGTAGAAGATCAAATAAAAGATGTGACAATTTGGGTCTGGGAACCCCTTGCAATAAAAACCAGGAAAGGGCGACCCCAACCTGTAGAACAAAGGACAGAGAAATGATGGACAATATCAGGAAAATTAGTCCAATTTGCAAGCAAAGAAGGACACTAGAAAGACAAAGAAGGATAATGAGAAGTGGTGCGACTTCCACAAGAGCCCTTGGCATAACACTATTGATTGTCGCTCAAAGCAGTTGCTAGTGGTTGAAGTGAAAGATTCTAAATTAGATAAGGGTTCTGACACTGAGTTAGAACTAGAAAGGGGAAGATGGATCATTTACGCAAAACCTAGTGCCACCGTTGCTACCACTAAGCTTCATCCTAGTGAACCAGACAAGATAAAAGAAGGCGAGCGCCTTTTCCATTCATAGATGTGGATAAAAGGCACCCCACTACACTTCATTGTTGATAGCGGTAGCCAGAAAAAATGTCATCTCAATAGAGGTCTTCAAGTGGCTAGCCTTGTCGACAACTCCACACCCACCAACCTACACCATTGGATGGATCCACTAGGGAAGTGATCTCCATGTCAGCCAACAGTGTCGACTGTCATATGACATCAAGCCCTTCAGAGATGAGGTATTGTGTGATGTTTCTCCTCTTGAAGTTTGTAATATTCTTTTGGGCCAACCTATTTATGGAAACATCATGCTGTATATGAGTCTAGGCCTTGTAGTGTTATTATTACTTTGAACAAGAAAATTTACAGGATATCCGAGGCTATCCCTCCTAGTGTTATTTCCTTGATCTCTACCAAGCAATGTAGGAAGTTCATCTCTCAGACCGAGAAATTTGTCTTCTTCACGATTCGCTCTCAGAGTAAGTGAAAGATCACAACCACATCCAGGGCCTCCGTGATCAATCTCTCCACACAATAGAATCAAGTGGACAAGGTCATGGAAGAATACTTAGATATCTTCTCCTCTCATAATGGGGTACCTCTACACTTCCAGGTCAAGCATCCCATCGATCTGACCTCGGGCACACTGCTACCCAATGGTCTGGTCTACCGTCGCTCTCTACTAGAAAATGAGGAGATCAAGAAGGAGATCCAAAATTTTCTCCATAAGGGGCACATACATCCTAGATCATCACCTTGTGGGAGCCCAATTGTACTGGTGCAGAAGAAAGACAAGACTTGGTGACTTTGCATTGATTACCAAGCCCTGAATAAAATCACAGTCCAGAACCGGTACCCAATTCCCTGAATCGACGACCTCCTTGATCAACTCATGGGGGGAAAATACTTCAGTAAGATTGATATGAAGTCTGGATACCACCGGGTCCCAATAGAATAGACATATGTATGGAAGACCGCCTTCAAGTCAAAAGAAGGTCTTTTTGAATGGTTTGTCATGCCCTTTTGTTTGACAAATGCTCCAACAAATTTTATGAGGATGATGGATGATATCCTGTGACCTTTCACCAGTACTTTTGTAGTGGTGTATTTGTATGAAATCCTCATCTACAACAAGACTTTAGTGGAACACTTGCAACATATTCAACAAGTTCTAGACACCTTGCGACAACACAAACTATACACAAACTTGGAAAAATGCTCCTTCGGCATGGACATGGTCCATTACTTAGGCTACATCGTTGATCAACATGGTGTGCATGTGGATCCATCCAAGATCCGAGTTATCCATGATTATCCAAACCCAACCACACTCACTGAGCTTCAGAGCTTCTTGGGCCTTGCCAATTTCTATCGTAGGTTCGTGTCAGGATTCTCTCATATCACATGGGCCCTCAACCAAGTAACCAGGGGTGGCAGTAAGGAAAACATTATGTGGGGCCTGTCCCAACAACAAGCCTTCGATGAATTGAAGCAGTGCTTGTGCTCATCCCTAATACTTTCATTACTGGACCTGCAACATCCCTTTGAGATCGAGATAGATTCTTCAGACTATGCTGTGGCCACTGTTCTCACTCAACACGGCCACCCCGTGGCATATCATAGTGAGACACTATTAGATGTTGTCTGTAAGTACCCTACTTACGAAAAAGAAATGTACTACATTGTGTAAGCCTCTCACCAGTGGAGACATTACATTCTGGGGAAGGAGACAATCATCCAAACTGATCACAAGCCATTACAGTTCATGCAGAACCAAGGCAAATTGCAGAATTACCACCATAAGGAGTGGTCCACATACTTACAACAATTCCACCTCAACATTAAGTATAAAATAGGAAGTATCAACCGAGTTATTGATTGCATCAACCGAACTCCAGTCGTGACACTCACGATGGTGCTAGACTCTTGCGACCATGACATCTCCAGATGGCCCCACCTCTATTAGATAGACTCTGACTTCTCCACCATCTACCAAATGTTGGGAGAAAACTTAGTGGTCACTAATTTCCATCTTCAGGATGAGCTGTTGTGTCATCTGGTCCATCTCTACGTTCCATCAAGCGAGTGCACGAAGCTGATTTGGGAAGCTCACTATAGTCGGGTGGCAGGACACTTTGGCGTTGAAGAGACAGTGGTAGTGCTACAAAAACATTTCTACTGGCTGAAACTTCGACAGGATGTCGACAAGTATATGAGGTCCTGCACCGCCTACGCTATTGCCAAAATAACCACTAAGAAACAGGGTCTGTACACCCTTATGCCTACTCCTTAAAATCTATGGGAATCTATCTCAATGGAATACATGTTGGTCCTCCATTCCACCAAGAGGGGAAATGACTATGTTTTTGTGGTTGTTGATCGCTTTTCCAAGATGGCGATTCTGCTCTCTTGTAAGAACATCACCGCAAAAGCCACTGCCAAGCTCTTATTTGAATGCATCTAGGTACACTTTGGGATCCCACAAACCATTGTCTCAGATCGAGACAATCAGTTTCTCAACACATTATGTTCGAGCCTCTGGTCATTGCTGGATACCAAGCTCAACAAATCCACTGCCTTCCACCCCCAGATAGATGGCCAAACTGAGGTCATCAATTGGATGATCGTATATATCCTACGCATGTACAATTCCAAGCACCCACACACATGGGATGAGAGTATTCCCTATGTCAAGAATAGATACAACCAAGCCCTGCATATCGCAACTGGCCACAACCCCTTTCAGGTGGGGTTGGGATTCCAACCATTCGACCCCATGGATATTGCACTACCCCTGGTGATGACCTTGGCTAACTCATCCCTTGCTCCACCAGAAGCTGACAAAGCCACCGGGTTCATTGAGTGGATCCAACACATCTGCCAACAGGTTCAAAATATTTTATAGAATTTCGATGCCAAGTACAAGCAACACCATGATCAACACCAGGTGCCACATAAGTTTCAGGTGGGCGACAAAGTTTGGTTGCACTTGCAGAAAGAATGCCTTACAGGGCCCCATAAAAACCTTCGACCACTCTGGTATGGGCCATACATGTTCACCAAGGTTGTGGTTGACAATGCTTTTGTGCTCAACATTCCCCCTTTCCTTTGCTCACATCCAATCTTCAACGTGGATCTCCTTCAGACATATTTCCCACCATTATTGGACACCTAAGAGATAGAAGAGCAGTTGAAACCAATAGAGCTCGAACTTGATTGCATGCAACAAGCATCCAATGATCATATTGTGGACACATAGATCAAGGGCACCCAAAAACAAGGATCCAACTTTATCGAGTTGTCAAAGCAGGGCAACTCCTGCACCAAGGCAAGTGGCTCACCCTGGGCCAAATTCAACAAAAAATTCCTCATATGATGGGGGAAATCAATGAAATGGATACCATTTCTTCCTAATGGGGGAGGATTGATCCAAATGGATTTCGGTGGCCTCCCACCTATTCCAACTAGTTCATTTTGGCAGTTTCCAGTTTGGCATTTTTTTTCCTAGTTTTTGAGTCCCTAACTTGCGGGGCTATTTTGAGGACCTAAACAACGTTTTTAGGGCTCGTCACAGTCATAAATAGCCTTTGATAGATATCATAAAAATGTGTATTCCTCGGATAGACCTTTCCAATGGGCTATTGTGCGCCTAAAATGAAGATCGTATGCAAAAGTTACGACCCTGGGAAGTTGATGTACTAACATACCCAAACGAGGCCCACATGACATTTGGCGCTTCATGTCCTAGGGTTAGGTTTTTTTGGATGTCCAGGGTTTTTGAAATTCCTTTTTATTGTGAAAAATGCCTTCAGAGCCTCATGGTAATCATCTTCTTGTGAATGAGCGCAACCGTCACATCTCTTCTCAGAGATAAGCTGCCACCATTCCAATAAACTTGTTTTCCACTGCATTTTACAGTTTCAACTTATTTCCTTATTGACTAGAAAAATCGTTTTACTGTATCTCTGTTATTCTTTGTTAAACATATTTTAATAATATGTATTAATATCATTCTTCTCATAAAATCCGGATCAGTGGTATCAGAGCGGTATGTTCCTTGTTGTCTTAATGCATGTCTCCAATGAGGTCAGGGTACAAAGAATTGGGTCTCAAGCTTGTTTCTCTTGAGGACAAAATCTCTCACACGCCCAAACGACCTCTCATGGCGTGAGAAAATAAAGATGACATGACAAGAGATCCTTTCAAAATGTTGTTTGAGGAAGGCCTCATGCAACAAAGGAATGAGATGATGGATAGTTTCACGCAAATCCTTCGATGACTACCAACATGTGACACATCTTCCTCAAGCGGAGGAGCCACCCCCTTCAAGGTACAAATCAACTTTGATATTTCTATATTTGAAGGTCAGATAGACATAGATGTTGTAGACAAGTGGTTGAATCCAATAGAAGGTTATTTTTATGTTGATAACTTTTCATATAGAGAAAAAATTACTTTTGTGCTGTTCAAAGTCATTCACCATGTCAAATACTGGTGGGAAAATTTCCTTGAGCAAAAGGAAACAGAGGAACCCTCATTATTTACAGTCACAACCACCTAGGAATCCTTCAAGGATGCTATTAAGGAACAATACTACCTTATCGGAAGTTATGATGACTTTTATACCAAATGGACCACACTGCGGCAAGAAAGAGACCAAGCAGTGCCAGAATTCAAAAATATCTTCCATACCTTGTGCACCAAACTGGGTATCAAAGATTTAGAGTGACATTTTATGCTAAGTATCATGGTGCTATGCATAGATACATCTATATCGAAATGGAATTTCTGGACATCTCATCCTTGGGCACAGCCTAGTGATATGCCGTCAAAATCGAGCAGAAGCTCAAACAAAAGATGCGACAATTTGGGCCAGGGAACCCCTCACAACAAAAGCCAGGAAAGGGTGGACCCAACCCATAGAAAAAAGGACAGAGAAAATATGGACAATATCAATACAACCAGTCCAAGATGCAAGCAAAGAAGGACACGAAAAGAAAAATAAAGATACCGGGAAGTGGTGCGAGTTCCATAAGAGCCCTTGGCATAACACTACTGACTGCCACTTAAAGAAGACATCAGTGGCTGAAGTGAAAGCCTCTGAATCATATGCAGGTTCTAACTCTGATTCAGAACCAAAAAGGGGAAGATGGATCATTGATGTGGAACCCAGTGCCACTGTTGCTACCACCAAGCTCTAGCATGGTGAACCAGATGAGCCAGAAGA
>CBVK0101320046.1:0-10575 GCA_900067695.1 Picea abies
ACTCGAATTTCCTATAGCTAACTGATTTGCCACTTCAGTTAACTATTTCCAAGTTCTCATTGAGAATGGATTAATATTTATTGTCCAACAATTATTAATGGATAATAATAGCCAACATATATATATATATATATATATATATATATATATATATATATATATATATATATATATATATATATATATATATATATATATATAAATAGAATTTACTCACCATCTATGAATAGACATCATCTATAAATAGAATTTTCTCATCACCTAAAAATAGACTTCCACCTAAAAATAGCAGAAGGCTCCATCTTATTGTAGGTGCATAATTTTCACTAGGATCTTCTTGTTGAATCTCAACAAGGAAATCATACATCAAGTTATTCAAAGAGTATAAAGGCATCTTCTTCTAGACATATGAGGACCTGAGGACATATGATACAACGATTACATAGCATGTCATCCTCGTGAAACCTAAAACCAATCCATTCCAACAAAAGTTGAGGAAGATACATCCTATCCTTGAAATGCAAGTCAAAGAATATTTGAACAAATTGTTGGCTGCTAAAATCATTTTTCTAGTAAGACATATGCAATGGATATAAACTTAGTTCCAGTAAGGAAAAATAATTGGGATATTAGAATTTTTGTTTATTTTATAAATCTAAACAAGGCCTCAGAAAAAGATAAATATCACGTTCCTTCCATGGAACAAATTCTACAGTGTACGACTCGATCAGAAACACTCTCCCTACTATATGGATTCTCATGTTATAACCAAGTCTTAGTAGCTCATGAAGATGAACTAAGGACAATATTCATAACCAAATGGGGAACATATTCCTATAGGAAGATGACTTTTGGACTATTAAATGTTCGATCAACTTTTCAACGAGCCAAGGATATTTCCTTTATAGGTATACTAGGAGAATGTGTGGTAGTATACCTAAATGACGTAACCATATTCTTGAAGAATAGAGAGGACCACATCTCTCATTTGAAGAAGGTATTCAACAGATATAGGAGATACAACATCTCTCTAAACCCCAAGAAATCCATTTTCATTGTTGATGAAGGAAAACTCCTGGGATTCATCATTTCTAATCATGGTATGCAGATTGAACCTGAGAGAACCAAAGAGATTGTTAATATCCCTCCCCCTCACAAAAAAAAATCTATGCAGTCGTTTGTTGGGAGAATAAATTTTGTAAGACTGTTCATTCCCAGTTTCTCCGAAATGGTAAAACCCTACAAGTTATGATAAAAAAGAATGCTAAATTTAAATGGGGGTCTAAAGAGAAGGAATATTTCTATAAAATCAAAGTATATATTGAGCAAGCACCTACACTATTGAGCCCATATTTTGACGAGATTTCATCCTCTACACATTCTGCTTTGATATTTCATTTGTCGTTGTCTTAAAATAGAATAATTCGGAAGGAGATGAGTTTCATGTGGATTTTATGAGTTTAGGTCTATAAGGAACTGATATAAATTATCCTGAAGTTGATCAACATGAACACGTGGTATTCAAATATGTCAATCACTTTCATCCATTCTTACTCAAATCTAAAACCAAGTTTATTGTTCCCTACCCTGCCTTCAAAAACCTCCCAGTACAAAGAGATTTGGCAGAGAAGAGAGCCAATTGGATTATGGCCCTACAAGAATATGACATGGAGATTAAATCTGCAAAAATCGTTAAAGGGAAAGGGATATGAAAAATGGCATAGAATCCCCCTACATCAAGTCACACGAAGATGATCTATATCAAGATTTCAAGCTATTTGAAAAATAATTATGTTACATCCCAGTTGGTTCAGACCCCTTGTTCTAAAAAATGAAATATTACTTGACTCATGGATCAACTCAAGGGCCCCAAGGATCAAATCCTACCAATATCAGCTTATCAAGGGAATTCTATGAAAACAAAACTATGATGGCCTATTCCTAAGATGTTTGGAGAAAAGAGACATTGAGAAAGTCATGTTCGAGCTCCATTATGGACCCGTGGGAGGAAATTATGGTGGAGATACTAAAACACACAAAATCCTTAGAGCTGGTTATTATTGGCCCTCCATATTCAAATATTCCCACACGTATGCGAGGAGATGCCAACAATGTCAAAATTCAGAAGGAAGAGAGAAGAAAAACACATTCCCTCTGCATCCAGTGATCATTGAACGTCCATATCAACAATGGGGGCTAGGTGTAGTCGGGGAAATCAATCCCAATTCCTGCCAACTGCACAAATACATGTTGACAACCACTTACTACTTTACCATATGGAGTAAGGCGACCCCATTAAACACTATCAATGAAAGAAAGGTGATTTGGTTCCTTCAATCTCATATCAATACTAGGTTTGGAGTTCCTAATTCATTAGTCTTTGATAATGAAAAATATTTTTCTTCTTTGAAATTGAATGAATTTGTCCTTGAAAGAAATATCAAAGTTAAATTTTCAACAAATTATTACCCACAACGGAATGGTTTATCATAATCCACTAACAAAAACCTCATCAACATCCTCAAGAATATGGTTCATGACCATCAAAGAAACTAGCACCTTGATTTGCCAAATTCCCTCTAGGCCTACAGAGTAACTCCCAAGTTATCCATCGGTAACTCCTCTTTTTTCCTAGTCTATGGACAAGAGGTCACCATACCTACTCACACTTTCTTACCAGCTTTGAAATTGGTCCAATCCATCCATGATGAGGCTTTCCCAATGATGTAGGAGAGGTTAAGCATGCTTTTAAAATCATACCTACTCACACTTTCTTACCAGCTTTGAAATTGGTCCAATCCATCCATGATGAGGCTTTCCCAATGATGTAGGAGAGGTTAAGCATGCTTTTAAAATTAGAAGAAGAAAGGGATAAATCTAAAACGAACTTAATACACCATCAAGAAGTAATCAAAAGGTGGTTCCACAAGTCGTCTGTAGGTAATAAATATTTTCACAAAGGGGATCTTGTAATCGAATGGGATAAATAAAATGAATTAAAAGGAAAACACACAAAGTTTCAGAAGCTATGATTGGGACCTTATATGATCCACTAGGAAATAGTTCTTGATACCTTCTGACTTAAGACATTATAGGGAGAGGAGGAGGAGCTCCGTGTTAGTTGCCAAATTCTAAAAAAATACTTCGCCTAATCACCCATTGTGATGGTAGTCTTGTACATACTATGAGTTCCTTTCTTTTTTTAGTTTTCCTTCCCTAGTCCCTATGTTTTTCTAATCAATCATCTTTTACCTTTCTTCACATTCTTTTCCCTAGATGTTTCACTTTAATGTTCCTTTTTCTTTTCACCGGTTCCTATCCATAATCATTAGCGATTCACCGCTCTTTACCAATATTTTTCCCTTAATCACAACCATTTGGTTTCTTCCCATGTAACCACTTTTATTTTTAGACACCTCTCAATCGAAAATCATCAGAAGATTTGTAACTCCACATTTCTTCACAAAAGATGAATACACACGAAGAGGAGTTGGTTCACTCAAGCCAAGGGAAAATCTCAGACCTATAAAATTTCATACCTACTGATAACTTGTATCAATCATATTTACTATGTGTGACCACTCTCGAGATAGGCCTGTGTTCCACACCAGCCAACGGATTTCTTCGAAAATTGATATGCCCTGCACACGTCCAGTGGTGTTACCATTTATTACTTAATTTTACTATACCAACAATTCATGTGAGGGACATGTGAGAAAGAACCATTGATTGATATATTCATATCAAATTAACTCTCGTATCACCCCACTTCCTTCTCGCTTTCACACATGTTGCAAAATAAATACATAAATCTTATATCTAAAAAAAAATGAAGGAAAAGAAACATGAATTCCTGGAAGTTGGAAGAAATTTAAAGTGTGGGAAGTATAAGAAAACCCGTCGGGGCTATGGACACTCATTAGAAGAGGGGATATGCTTGTATGATACCAAGGCACCTTCGTTGGGGCTATAAACACTCACTGGCAGTGAAGAAGTTCCAGGAAAGAGAGGTGAGGAACACACTATGGTCCATATTGGTCAGTAAATATTTCTCTGTAGTGTAACCCCCTCATGTTTCACTGCTGGATTACATAAACCCCATGAAAAATCACCCGAATGATGCATAAGATTATCAACGATGATTTTTTACTTTGATTCTTAATGCTAATAGAATGTGGGGTCCTCAACCTGCAAACTGTATGAACTATCTAAAGGTATCAACACAATTAATAAGGTCTCAATATTTTTCTTGCTAGCTTAGAGATAATTGGTTCTTCCCAGTCTGTCATCATTTGTTGTGATGGAACAAAAAAACCTTCCCCTCATTTAAATTTTTTCAAATCTTAATGTGGGGATGCACATTTTTTTCATGCGGTATCTATGGTTAAATCTTCATCTACTTGTTTGGAACTAAATCTTGGCTTCCTATCTACTTCTCTCTTTTCCTCCCTTCTTACCTTTGTGTCATCGGGTTTTTTATCGAGAATGTGCACAGACTCCCTGCATATTTCGTCGATGACGACCCCTCACAAAATCCTCATCGAAATTTAATGATGTGATTTCATCATCGCACTCCTACTCATCTGGCTGATGATGATAATCCCTCTCTATCTCCTAGTCACTTCTCAAATCACACATGATCCTCTCTCTTGACTACACCTTAGCCTTTCCCCTCTCGTGGGCCCCTCAATTCAATCAATGTGTAAGTAATTTCTCTTCTAACACGTGTTAAGGTTACAAAGACTAACGTACTTGGCCAGTTCATATCTTCGTCGAATTTCTCTTTGGGATATTTCTTATTTTTCTTCCCCTCCTTGTTGACGATGACACCACCCTTTGCTATCCAGTTTCCACGTCCTTTATCCTGCGGATCTTATGAAATTATTCATTATCGATCACTCCTCCACCATATATCTCACGTGGTCTAGTTAATGGGTCCCCCCACTGCCACCTTGACATCTTGTCAACCTTAGTTATTGAAGAATTAATTCCCAACGATCATGTAATTGAATGTTAAAATTAATGTTAGGTCCATATTAGACCATATAATCACGCTTAATCGGTTAATTTTGTATTTTTCATCATTGGAGTTGGTTTCTCACCCATGTCCACACTTCATTTCCTCATCATCTATCGATGATGATAGATGCAATGTTTCCCCCCACTTTTTGAATTCTCACACGCCTTAAGGACTATAATTTCCAATCACCTGCGTGCGCATTTACTTTCTGTGTACACCCCTAATCGATTCCAAGATATTTCACACTTTTATTGAATGCGTGTTGTTAGGAGGGGATCGATGGATTTTGTTTTTGTTAAAAGGGGAACTAAGGATCACATTCTTCCTCACTGGCTCACAAAGTTAAAAAAGAAAACTGTGTCTGCAATCCTTTATGATCTTTGTTTGTTTGACTACCGCTCCTAGCCTGTAAACAAGTATGATACTATTTTTTATTTTATATACTATTATTTAAAAGTAGAGATGACTATGATTAATTATAATCTATTGGTTTTTGCAGGTGAAGAGATGTCCAAGATTCTCACTAGAGAAGGAAAATCCCAGACCTATGGAACTCCTGTTCTAGCCTCCATTCTAGAGTCATACACTATCCATGACACCAACAACCATGACAGAATGGAACACTACCTTCATTACGTCGAAATCCTAGACATGTTTGAGAATGAAATATTTCCTTCCGATGATACAAACATTGAGGCATACAAAAATATCAAGAAGAGCGAGATTCTTATAGTAGTCGCTCACTCTGATATCTTTCCTTACAATGACGTGTCCAAATGGTGTTTCACATATATGAAAAATGATTTCATGTTAATACTCAATGCTTTATGTCTCCCAATCAACTGGCTCAAAGAAGATGACATCAGGGTTAGGTATCAACCCTAGAACCAACATTGGCCCTGAACGAGTCTTTTCTCAAACAGTTCAGAGTCAAACATGAAGATTTTGAGACCCTCATGGAATATTGGTTTTATGATGAATAATGGTTGGAAAAAAAGGGATAAAGGTATCTCAAAATTACCTACAGAGTGCTAAATACCATGATTTGTCAGCTCTGTGGCGAAGAGAGTAGAACTCATTATGGATGGAATGGTTCCTAATGGCTTACAATATTTCCAAGAATGGCCATGTGTTCAATTGGGAAACCATTCTCTTGTTCAACATCACTCAATGCATTCAAGACCCAAATAGCTTGAAGAACCCCGGTTTCTACATGTCGAAATATCTAATAGACGTTGTGTGTGCTATAAACTCATTCCTAGTTTTCAACTGGTCTTGAACTTCAGACAAGGGACCAATTCACTTTTATAGTTCTCAATTGTGGGAGGTCAACTATAAGATATTTTTCTATGTTATATGTGATTACATCATGGCCCCCTTACATAATACCATATTTGGTCTTTTCTCACATAAAATATCTCCCAGGGCTCTTATAGGGTTAAAGGACATCATGGATTGGTACATGAAGAAATACTACACTTACATTCGGATCTATGGGGCCACATGATCGCCACACTTGCTACCCAATTATGTTCCTGATAATTTATTGGCCAAGGAGATTGTGTACTAAACTGTCAAAAAAGGGGCCACTGCCTACCTCTCAGAAAAGAACAAGAAATATTGGACAATTTTCTCAATCTAGGTTGGGTCATACTCTCTGGTGAACAAGAAGCAAGATGAAAAGGAAGATAAAGCACTCAAGAAGATTTACCTCTATTTAGGGGAACCCAAATCACATGACCCTTGAAACGTGGTCTATGAACACATGAAGGTCGTCAAATTAGCATCACAGACTATGTATGCGTCTTGGTTATCAGAGGATATATTTCGAGGTGCACTGAGTTTCAAAGAAGGGGTGGAAATGCTTATGAATGATGCAACCCAAAGACAATTAAGAAAGAATGAAGAATAAGACAGAAAACCAAGGCTGGAGAATTTTCGATCTCTCCTCCACCAGGATAATAAAAAACTAAGTGAAGAGAAACAAAAGAGAAGGGCTAAAGAAGATGAATTGGAAAGGAAAGATGACAAGGCCAAAGAAAGGTACCAAATATTGAAGAATAAAGAGGCCGAAGAAAAGTAGACTGTATCAGACAAAATCAGAAGTAAATATTCCCCCTCTTGGAAGATTGGCACAAGGAAAAAATAAACAATAAACACAGGTATGTCACCATCGGTCACATTGGGAGAAACCTAGGAGAAGAATAAGAAGGATAAATTCGACAATACATAAGTTAAAGACATCGTTTCAACAGTTATTAATGCTATCATCAACCTAGATCTTGAAAGCAATGTGGTTGGTATCCCAATTGAAGAATGCACCCCTTTGGATTCTATTCGAGGAAGCTTTTCCTTGACCTCAGAAATGGGAAAAATATAAGCAAGCTAGGATGTGCTCTAAAGGAATATCAAATCGAAATCCATGCATGATGCAAAATATAATGCTTTACAAGGATCCTTGGAACTCAGTTCCTTTGTTGGGGTAAACATTGTGTCAGTGCATGAGGTCAGCGTAGCTCTCGATAACACAAAATCAAGGATTGTAGAGATGGAAATGACATTGGCGACCATCAAGGAATCTACTTCCAGTGAGCAAACAAAGGAAATTCAGTGGAATAAGAAGGATAATGAGGAGGAGATTAAAAATCAATTATAGGCACAAGAGGAACGTCTTCAAATCAAATTCACTGAGTTAATGTCACTGGTCTAGAAGGCCCATGCTAGCGATGTGCAATAGCTTGAAACCTCACAAAATATGGAAGTGACTAAATTCAAAGCACAATTGGAAGAATTGAGGTCTTTCAATGAAAAGGGTTGAGTCGAATTCCATAGGGTACAAAGGGAGAACTAAGTTTTGAGAAAGACTATAGAATATCATCAAAGCCAGAAAATGATTCTCGAGGTGGTGAAGAAAAAATACCTGGAGAAAAATGAAGAGCTTCAGAGCATGCAGAAATGGAAGTTCAACACACTCGACAGAGTTTTTGTGACTGAATATCAATGGATGCAGTTCGAATGTTAGGTGAAATATGTCTAGGAAAAGTATCAAAATTCCCTACAAGATTACAACACAATCATAGAATGGAAAGAATCATCACCAACAGTTTCTTCCCCAAAATCCCTCTCGTTGTACTTTGACGAGCAGAGAATCCGTGATCATCGATTGCTGGAAACAGTTATGGAAATGATTGTCGAGGTTTTAAAGACCTAGGTACAAGTCATGGTATCATGCACAGAGGTATGAAGATCGTCTGATGATCTACTCTCACTATTTGGAATGGATCCCCTGAGGGACATTGAAAAATATTTATCAACCCAGACTATCATCAAAGACATGGACACCAAGAGGAACCTAGCTTAGAGAAAAATCAAAGCAACCGATGAAATCAACATAGAAGTTATTGAAAAGAGACTGATCCAAACCTCCAAAATCATCACCCTAAACTACAATGTCCTACAACATTTTGAGGAGATCCTTAGAATGAATATCATCATCCCCATGTGCAAGAGTCAGTATGACCTGGAGAGGACATAGTTTCTTCGAGTTGATTCCATACTTGAATACTTCAATAAATGGAAGGAAGTCATGGATGCGAGGGAAACACTGTCAAGGCGCCCTTGAAGGATTATTTTTTGTAACTGAAATTTTGCTGGATAAATTAGAGCATTATAACTATTCCCTAATTGGGAAAGGAAAGATGCAACATCTCTTCAACATCCCAACCATTATCAATATGAGTATCAAAACACAGTCCCATAGCACCTCTATAAATGTGATAATTTTAATTGAACAGGGGATTTTGATTCTTTTGAGAAGGATTGGTATTTTTATTGTTATTTGAATAAAGGACTGGAGACAATTTGGGAAACAATGGATTTTATGTTTATGACTGTGACTATTCATATCCATGCATATTTATTTTTTGATAATAGATGTTAATCTTAGAACCATTTCTTGATTAATATTCTATGATTTACAATTGTTATTGTTTTCCTTTATGAATACAATGACTCGGTAGCTTAGTTTGTCAAACAATCTTTTTTTTTTGTTGCAAACAACTTTTTGGTTAAAGTTCTATATCACTTTTGTCATGAATTTATTCTACACAAGTAATACGCATTATTCACTGTATTAATATATGTTTCTAGTTTACTCGTCATTAGGATAGGTTAGTTTAGTTTTAGTTTAGAAACTACATCTTAGAATTATAATCGTACACCTTAAGTTAACTTTAGTTAGTTGTATTTACTTCCTTTTATTTCTTTTTAATTCATCTGAGAACCTTCACTTCTTAGATTCATATTAATTATTATTTTAGTTAGTTGGTAACCAGTCCAAAAATCTAGTCGGAAGCACTACCCCAAATGAGAGTGGGTCTAATTGGGACCTTCCATCAGTTGTTTTCCTCATTTTATTGAACAAGTCATTATGGCCCATCAACATCTTGCAAAAGGGTGTTATGAAAATCATGAAATATATGTGTGTGTGTGTGTCATAATAATAACTATCCTCAATGTGATATCTACAAAAGAATGCATTACGAATTGTGTTTATTCAAACATACGAAGGCTTTCATTTATGTAAATATCTTTGGCCCAAGTTAAGTGAAATATGTACTATCATGAATCTCTCAAACAATTTTTTCTGTGTAATGTTAAGAAAGTGTTTAATATGGGCTTCATGGTCCCTAGAACCCCTTCTCAATTTAGTGCACATTTTTTTTTTGGAAGAAGGCCTAGTGTTCTCATGCTAGAAATCATGTACTAGTCTCTTAACTGCTCCAATTAACGTCATGTCAGAATGAGGTAGCTTACTAGTGAAGGCCCACAAATCTGTTGGGCCACCTGTGTTGAGGCTATATCATCTATGAGAATACTTTCTAATGGTTTTGAATTTCATTTCATGAGATGAGAGGTTTGTTGTAGAAAACGATGTTTTATTGTGATCTTGCTAACAATTGATTGTGACAAGACATGTCGAGATGCATTGCAGTCTTTAGAATGATATTTCTTACTAATTATTTGAAAAAAATCTACAAGGTTTCTAACAACATGATGACTTGTTTCTAAACTTTTGACTCTTTTAATGCCTAAAATTCGTGTAATAGCAGTCAAACGTCTAGATTTTAACAAAGCCAGAAATAATTGACATTTAGTAGCATCGGATTTTGGTTCAAAATATTCTTTAATGATTTTATAAGAATTATAACGAATAGTATGGTTAGGTAACTTACCTTCAAGTGATGCTAGACCACTTTCATCAACCTGAATGTGTTTAGGAGTTCTTCACAACACGAAGCTCAATCTAGTTAGGGATGATGAATCCCTATTCTGGCACTCTTGACCTCCTTGTTGTGGAGTTAATAATGTAGTATTTCTTTCCCATTCAATCACCATCAAAGAAAATCTAGGAGGAGAGTGGACATGGGATTGACTATTTTCTGGAATGTATGATTTTCCAATAATAGTTTGACCCACATGAACTTCTTCACCACAATTTTGTACACTAGTTTCCTCTCTAATTTCATCCATTGGGTAAATTCTAACCTTGTACA
>CBVK0101320057.1:0-11427 GCA_900067695.1 Picea abies
TCTCAAGGTTTCGTTTTTTTTTTTTTGGCTTTTATCTTTTTCCAGCTACTTTTACCCTATGGGCATTTAGCAACTTCTTCCCACAGGGTAAGGTACAACCCTTAGATATTTTTCCAACCTAATGCCTAGACCAGTGTAATGGGATGGATGAGAGGGAAAAAGATGAAAAGTGGTAAGTATGGTGGGAGCGGACGATGGCGTTTCATGAATTCCCCCGGTGGAAACTCAAACCATATGGGTACCATCTTACTAGGGCATCGTGTCATTCCCCCCAGGTGTGGTCAAGTGGAAAAGCATAAGTTCCAAGCACACGTTAGAATAAAAAAGAATTAAATGCACATATTCAAAGGTTTTCAGGATCATAATGACACATACCATGATACCCAGACTCATTACCTTATGGAGCAATTTCCATTTTTGTTGTAGGACCAGGCTGATGTGATGGATTTTGTTGCTGCTGAAAAAGTGGAGGCACTGAAGAATGAAAGGATGGGGCCTCTAGGGCCATGCTCAAGTCAATATGGCTCTTGGTACTCCATTTCTAGGACCTTTGGGCCTCAAGACATAATCTCCTTAGTTATCCCTAGGCTAGGGGATAACAGGTACAACAATAATGGAGTTGCTGTGATTAGTCTCTAGGTGGGATATTGTTGGTTGTGGAGCCATATTATATTCCTGATTCAAAGGTCTTGTTTCAAATATGTATGCATCACATTACGTGACGGGGTCGAGGGGTAGTGGCGAGAAATTTTGGAGACCCCCTAGAAGGGGTTTCAGGGAAGCGCCCCTAAAGAGATTGTTTTGGGAAAATTGCCTTGTAAAATATTGTAATTAGTCAATCTGGGCCGTTCATTAAAAGGTTGTAGATATGACGGTAGAAGTTATGTTTGGGTTTGTTTCCCTAGAAGGAAACCCTATTTTATGAGGGAATTGTATTGCTGCTATGCATGTGAGTGAATATTGTATTTTGAGAGAGGGGATTGTGAGAGAAAGAAGAGGAAGTTACAATGGGTATGTTGTAGGTTGTATCCCTTCATTTGATGGAAAATAATAAAAGGAATGACCTGAAAATTTATTTGGTGGACGTAGCCCACATTGGGTGAACCACGTATATCTGTGTATATTTTATTTTTCATCTTCTATGTTTTATTTCCGCATTTGTTTTATTTTATTGCTTCACAATCCTATTTTTCTAACACTACCCAAATTACCACCAATGTATTATGATATATGATTTATAGATTAGGCGTGTTATCCACCATTTATAGGAATAACTAAGGAGATGATATCTCAAGGCCCTCAGGTTGCAGACATGGAGTACCAAGAGACAGACCAACATGCATATCCCCACATCACACCACCCATCAGTCTTGCTCCAAGAGTTAATGAGTCCAACATTGTGGTAAGTGTCATTTTAATGAATGAAGCATTTGAATATGTTGCAAAAGGTTCTTCCTTTATTTTGAAAACATTTTCTTGGAAATTATGCTATTTTCCTTATTTCACCTTGGTGGTTGACATTGTTTCCTAGTAAGTGGTCACCCTTGGGTAAAGGGTTGCTATAGGGGGTCTCCTTAATTAGTCATCTTACCATTCCCACACATACTTGCCACTTTCCATGTTTCTTTCCCTTTGTTTCCTTATATTTTAGGTTTTTGGGCCACATTGACCCAAGAAGGGCTTGTCCCTCATTTTCATGGGAAGAAGGGGCTGAAGGCCCATAGGCTTGCAGTTGGAAAAAGATAAAATCCAATCATAAACCTTCCATATGATTGCCCAGGGATCCTAAGAAAAATGAAAGGTTTCTAACAAAAAAATGATGGGACCCATAAAACAAATAACTGATTAAACATGTCAATCAAGGTAGAGCATGTGTGGGTAATGCTTTTCATGCTTAGGTAGAAGTCCCACACATTGTCTTCAAATTGGGGAATCATAGTGTGACCATGGTAGAGTTAAGGTGGGAAATGTTTTTCATGCTTAGGTATAAGTCCCACTTTAGATTCAACCTAGGAACATTCTAATAAATTAAATGGAAAAAGGGCTTGGAAAAATCATGCATCGCGGATGAAGGGAAACACACCCTCTACAAAGGCACCCATAAATGAGAAAATATGAACCCTTGTATGTCAAGAAACCCCATGCGCAAAAGTATTATCCCTATGCACCTCATACTCTTCAAATGACTTAGAGAGGGTCCACCTAGGAAATACTCCTGGAATTGGGGAATGATTCACCCAATAGGTCACCATGATCACCCTCCCATACCTAAATTTGGCAAGTTGCATAAGGTATTTGAGCATTTTTATTTTTATTTTGAGAGGGGGGACTTGATGCACATTTTGGTGCCATTGTCGAGGATGATTTTGAATCATTTTATTTCCCTAACGACCTTGATGAGATATTCATAAATCCTATCCATAGAGTCCACCATCCAAGAACTCGTCTATCCAAAAGACCCTTCCCCTTGGAAGATTCAATCCTTCCAAGGTATACCAAATAAATCCTCCTTTTAACTCTCCTGTTGTCAAAACCATCTTCCATGGTAACCTCCCCTTTTCCCCAATGACTCATCCTTCAAAAAAATACCTTCACAATCCCTTGATTTTCACTTCCATATATGGATATCCCAATACTATGACTAAATAAACCAACAAATGGTTGCTAAATATTTTAGGAAACAATGTGGTCACAACTGAGGAACACCTTTATGCAATTGGTTGAAACATGGAAAATGAAGGAGTGGAACATGAATATGTGGAAATGAAGCTACTAGTTACATCTCTTACTGAAGATGCCTAGAGTTGGTTCAAAGGCTTGACCGGAAATCATCTAGTATCATATGAATATTTCTCTAAGTTGTTCAAAAGTAGATGGGAAACAAAGAAGGGTAGCGAAACATTGATGGATCAGCTCAATCAGATTAAGGAGAAGGAGAAAAATATAGTGAGTGTATTTGACACTATATTTGATAAGATCTATAGCTAAATCCCAAAGGATTTGTTTCCATATGAAGCAACTGTCTGTATCCTCTATGTGAATTCCTTTAAAGGGAAATTTGGTTTCATCCTAAGGGATAAGAAACCCAACACTTTGGAAAAAGACAAATAATACAGTGAAAAAATAAAAGAGAATATTCTTTACTCCAATATTGATCCATATCAGTATCCTCGTACCAAGATGGAAGCGAAGACAAATACAACAACAAGCAATGTGCTAGATCCAATAACTCTCGTAGCTTAGAAGCATGATCAAATGAATGCTTAGTTCATCAAAAATCATAATCAAGTTATGAACTGATTGACAAGCTTGGAAAGAAATCAATATGCCCTGATACCTTCATTCATCATGCAACAAAGGGATGATATTGGTTGGAAGGAAAAACCTCAGCGAGAGGCAAAGGTTCCTGACACTTTGAACCCTATTGGGATGGTCAATTTGGAGGAATCACCATGGTGTTCTCCTTGTCAAGAACCCAATATAGACGATGAATGTACCAGATGAGATGAGGATTCCCCTGACAATATGAACTTCATAGATACAATTTTTTCCTTCCATGATGATGATGAGTACGTAGAAATTACATAGGAACAACTTGATGCAGTTAGGAAGAGGAGAGCTAGAGAAGGTCGACTGAGAGTGCTTAATCAGTTGATTGAAGATCAAATGAAATAATTGAAGAAGAGGGAAATATTGACATATGCAAGAAGGAATAAAACTCTTGTCTCTCATCCAAGAAAGGAAGCTCCACCTCAACCATTAGAGAAGGTCATCCCACCTCCCCCACCTCCAGTTCGAGACTTGATTCCAATACCAACACAGGTAGATGAAGAAATCCAATTGAACATAGATGTCCCAACCATGATTAAACAAATGAATATGTCAGTTCCTATGGTGGAAATGTGCAATATTCCTTCTGTCAAAAGAGAAGTGATGAAGGCATTAAAGGTACTGGATGAGGGAGAATACCTTCCTATTATCCTGAACACCATGTACCATTGATGGAAAAGAGATGCAAACCCTCCCTTTTATATTTATTTGGGTGTGAATGGTCTTCGTTTGAACAATTGTATGTTGGATTCTGGGGCTTCGACAAATGTGATGTCTTTGAAGGTCGTGAAAAAACTTGGATTTAAAACAACTTGCACATATGGAAATGTTTGTGGCATTGATTCTAAGAAGGTAAAATTTTATTGTCTCATAGAATATGTGGAGGTTTACTTGGAATATTTCCCTCACATAGGCATCCTCATGAACATAGTAGTGATTGATGTCCCATATGCTTGGGGAATTCTCTTATCAAGAAGTTGGGCCACCAAAATTGGTGGATTTCTCATCATGGACCTTAATCATGCTCATATTCCTATGGGATATGGTACTTTCAATATTCTCTATATTCGAGAAGTTTCCAGGAAACATGTGTTGGATAGAAATGATCCTGACCACAGTAGAAATGATGACTTTGATGAGGTTATAGATACAATTCAGTATGATCCATGGGACCTTCCTTTTATGCAGGAGGAATGCATAAATAATCTACTTCTGGGGATGAATGAATACAAATAAAAAATTGCAATGTTCCAAGGAAAAGAGTCGGGGTCCATCAAGATACTAAAGAAAGAAGAAGATAAAAGAGATAAAGAACATGAAAAATTCATTAAATATGTGGTAAATGAAGAGCCACCTTCATAACCTTACAATGAAGAGCCTCATGCTTATGTGGGATAAGAGGAAGGGAAAACCCAAGTATGATAAGAAGAGTGATGTCTAATGGCTTGTCCCTTACATCATCAAGAAGAAGTCCGAGAAGGGAATATACTACTTGTCTGCCATGGATGGGAGACAGATGCCATTATCAGTTTATGGGTCTCTTCTCCGACCCTATGTTCAAGGAACTTGATTTATTCAGGGCCCATGCCATAGGTAAGTAGGTAGGTCATCTTTATTTCTTGCATTTGCATTTTTCTTGCTCATTATAGTTTATTTGCATCTCATTTTCGCTTTTCATTTTTATCTACTTGCATTTTTGCATCATTGATTTATATCATTTTGTTTCATCATATTACATGTTAGTTTAGAAATTTTGAAAAAATGCAATTTTTTTTTTTAAGCTTAGTGTGAATTTTGAGTTTTGGATTTTTTTATCATATGAACAAAAGGTGAGTGAACCACCCAAGATTTCACAGTTTGTTGTTTCTGTGTGTGTAGGAACATGTCTTACTAGGAGATTTTGTGTTTCTCATGTACTCTATGGAGAGCACATGTCCCCAAGTAGGAGAAACATGTTATCCCCCATCTCTAGGGATAAATAAGGAGACAATGTCTCGAGGCCCTCAACCCCAGGTTGTAGACATGGAGTACCGAGAGAAAAACCACCAGGCAGAGCCCCACACCACACCACCCATCACCATGATATTGATGGTTGCACCATTCACCACACCAGCTTGGCTCATTGAGGACAACAATTCTTTCTCCATGAGGTAACAAGTCCATCATTGTGTTAAGTGTCATTTTAATAAATGAAGCATTTGAATATGTTGCAAAAGGTTCTTCCTTGATTTTGAAAACATTTTCTTGGAAATTGTACTCTTTGCCTTATTTCACCTTGGTGGTTGACAATGTGTCCTAGTAAGTGGTCACCCTCAGGGAAAGGGTTGCTTCCTAGGGTCTCCTTAATGAGTCATCATGCCATTCTCACACATACTTTCCACTTTCCATGTTTCTTTCCCTTAATTTTCTCATCTTTGGGTTTTCAGGCCACATTGACCCGAGAAGGGCTTGTACCTCATTTTCATGGGAAGAAGGGGCTAAAGGCCCAGAGGCTTGTAGTTGGAAAAAGACAAAATCCAATCATAAACCTTCCAGATTCTCTCCCAGGTATCCCAAGAACAATGAAATGTTTCTCACAAAAAAATGATGGGACTCATAAAATAAATAACCAATTAAACGTGCCAACCAAGGTAGAGCTTGTGTGGATAATGTTTTTCATGCTTAGGTAGAAGTTCCACACATAGTATTCAAATTGGGGAAGCACAATGTGACTAGGGTAGATTTAAGGTGGGAAATTTTTTTCATGCTTAGGTATAAGTACCACTTTAACTTCAACCTGGGAACATTCTAATAAATTAAATGGCAAAAAGGGCTTGGAAAAATCATGCATCACGAACAAAGGGAAACCCACCCTCTACAAAGGCACCCATAAATGAGAAAATATGATCCCTTATATGTCAATAAACCCCATGAACAAAAGTATTACCCCTATCCACCTCATACTCTTCACATGACATAGAGAGGGTCCACCTGGGAAACACTCCTTGACTTGGAGAATGATTCACCCAATAGGTCACCATGGCAACCCTCCCATACCTAAATTTGGCAAGTTGCATAAGGCATTTGAGAATTTTTTTACTTTTAGAGGGGGGACTTGATGCACATGTTCGAGTGGTTCTTTTACTATATGTATGGCTTACTTGACATGATGCTTGTGACTTGTGAGCCTTTGCAAGGAAAATTTGCTTGTCTTTGCAGGGCCTTAACAGGTGGAAGGCATTTTGTGAAGGCACAAGGTCACTTAGACCTTCACTTGGGGCATGAAGTCCATAGGATGGATGATGCACCATTTATTATTGGAAACCTGGGTCAAATAAATTTTCCTTTAGAGGCATTTGAGTACGCCTTGATGGAAGAGACTAGCCCCCTGCTTTCCCAACGTTTGGCCTTGAAGGCCTAGAACGTCACCTTTTAGGGTTTGACGTCACATTGAGGGCTAGGGTTTGGTTATGGTGGTGACGATTTGATGATGAATTGACACCTTTTGATGGAGGGAGAGACTCTTTCCATGCATTGAATCACTAGGTGGCTTGGTCCATGGTCTTTGGAGGCCCAACAACTTCTTCCAAAGGCCAAGTCATCTCATTTGGAGGCTAATTAGGGTTTGATGTCACCCTTTTAGGGGAATGTTTTTCTAAATTTGAATTTTGAAAATATAAAGTGGAAATTAAAGCAGGTTGGCCTCCCTAATTGTGTTTTACCCTAATGTAATGTAGACAAACTTTATTATCAATACCTCCTATAAATAGAGGCTTTCTCTTTTAATTTTGACATAAGAATCACTTGAGAATTACACACTCTATGGATGGAATTTTCACCCCTCTTGGGAAAATCACACATCTCTCTCTTTGATACTGTTTGGATTCTAAACACTTTTATTTGGAGATAAAAGTGGTTCCCTATCTCTTGTACTATTGTCTCGTGTTATGGTGATGGAATATTGTTGGTAGATGACGATTTATCTTGCATATATCTTGGAATTGGTAAGGAATTTCTGCATTTTGTTGGTGTTAGTTTATTTTTTCATGGTTGTTCTTGTCTAAACCCTTGGATGAGTATAAGGACATACACCCTTGACCAAGATTCATCATAATTTTTATTGGATAAGCTATTGCAAAAGGTTTCTAGGAGGAATAAAAGGGATTACACTTTCCTAGATTTACCTTGTTGGATTTGTTTTCTCTAGGGAGTAAAATGTATTACACCCCTAGAGAAGTAGTATATATAACCTTACAAAATAATACTCCATAACCCATTGATAAGGCACTAATATAAATTTTCATTGGATAAATAAAATCATTGCATTGGTGTTAGAGAATATTTCCTCTAGAGACAGGTGAAATCTCCCTTGGATATCTAGACCCCTATTGACCAAGACAGTAAAACAAAAAAATGGACACTAACATTCCTTTAAATACATTCTTAATTTCTATGGATAGAGAAGATATAAGAGATAAGTGTGACTTACTCCCTTTCCGACGGTTTTCCTCACTATTCTTCAATCTTTGTTCTTGTTGTCCAATCCATGATCAAGATGAAGAGAGTTTGCAAGGAACATAACAATACCTTCTACTTATACAATATATCATTAGAAAAGAAAAAATCTATCTATATATACATACATGTGAAAACAACAATATGAAGGAAATAAGCCAGGTTATATTAATGAAAACATGGGAACTTACTGTTGATATTATGGTAGCTGCGGGAGGTATTTACCTCCACGTGTAACCCTGATGAGAATAGAATATTCCGAGAAGCAAGAAATAACCCTAAAGCATTGAACATAACCCTAGAAGAAAAGTCGGATGAAGGAAATAATTAATATTAAGTATTTAGTCTCTAGAATGAGAAGTCGGCCCAGACAGCTCAAGAAATAGTATAAATACAAGTAGGCAAACCTCATTTTATACACACTGCTTAGAATTATAGCTGGGAAGAAGTGTACACTGCAAGAACTGGGTTAGTGCACAAGTCTAGGGAGAAGATGCAGTTGACAGTTGCCATAATCGCATTTTCTGGTTTAGGCTCAGACTTTCTTTTGGTTATGGTTGGACTTTATGGTCATTCTTGGTTATCTTTATGCATTAGCCTTGGTTGGCTATTGGATTGCTTCTGGAATCATTCTCTATCAAGGTTAAGGTGCTTGGGGGTGGCTTCGGCCTATGGTTGGGTGACAATGTTGCTATATTGTCTATGGTTAAATGAGCACATCCATTACTTTCTTACAGGTTATGGACCCACACTATCTTCGAACAGTCTAACCGCTAGAAGATAGATTGGGAGGATTTTCTCAGTTGCATTTGCAGTTGCAACTAGTTTTTATTGCAACAACGAAACCCTAACCCTCTTGTTGAGGCACATTAAGTGAAGGGATTGACCTAATTTCTGGATAGCCCAGTGCACCTTAGCCTAGCTCACCTCCTGGTATTATTAACAAGCCAAGACATCAAGTTTGATTTTTTGGTCAAAGTCAAAGGTTGACCAAGTCAAAGAAATTATGACTTACTCTATGAAGTTAGAAAACAAGTTAGAAGGGGCTTCTAACTTCAGAGCATGGAAGACAAGGATTGACCTCATCCTTGCCAAGAATAAAGTGTTGGATATTGTGAAAGGAAAGATCGTGGAACCACAGTTCGAAGAAGGAAAATAGAAGGAACCTCAGAACGTTGTAGTTTTGGAGAAGTTCAAAGACAGTGACATCAATTCCATGAGTATCATAGTGGACTCTATAAATGACCACTTGATACCCTACATCTCCCATCTTGACTCATCTAAGAAGTTGTATGATTCCCTAACAAACCTTTTCTCAGTTAGAAACATTGGACAGGTAATGAGTCTGAAGAATGAGCTCCGTGACATGAAAATGAATGATGATGATAGCATAACATCATACTTTATGAGAATCTCTCAGTTAAGAGATCAACTACAAGCTATTGAAGAGATCATTTCAAAGAAGGAACTGGAAAATATAGTACTCAATGGTATTCCCAAGACATGGGATGCATTTGCCGCAAGCATGAACACAAGGAAGTAGTATCATACATTTGAAGAACTTTGGACTTGCTATGCACAAGAATAATCAAGGACCAATGCAAAAGAGAAACTCCAAAAGGAATATGATGATCAATCCTTCACAACAAGGTTCAAGAATTTCAGAAATAAAAAGAAGTTTGGCTCTAGGAAGAAACCAAATCAAGAGAAAGATATGTCAAAAACACAATGCTTCAATTGTTGAAAATATGGTCACTACAAGAATCATTGTCTTGAGTTAAATAAAAGGAAGGAAACACACGAAGCATCAGTTTCTGAAGAAAGGGAACCCTCAAAGAAGGCCAAGCAGGACACAAAAAACTTCTTCTTCTAAGACAAGGTAACAATATTCTTCATAGTTCCTGTACATACCATGTTTACATAGTTTCTATATATATCTTGCATATGTATTTCTTAGAAGATAATATGTTCAAAGAGAAACTATACCTATGGAAGAACAACAAGATAATGGTTGTTATCACGATGACTACAAGTCTGGCAATACACATGAAAGGATGAAGTACATCAACAACCCCTGGTAACAATTCATGTGGAAGCTATTAACATAGGTAACAACTGTAAGATAAGCCGAAATAAGAATCAAAATTGAAGAAACCTGGAAGAAATAAAACAGAAATAAGTCAGCAATCAAAAGGAAATTGGAAAAATACTTGTGACAATTTGCAGAAGGCAAGAAGGATGCAGACAGAAGCGTGGACTCTCTTAGATGCAGGGAACCAATTATATAATTCCAAAAGAAGAGCATGCATTCATGAATGAAGCAAGGATTAGGACGGAGCTAATCCTAAATAATATGATCCATTGAAGATGATGAAGTGTCTATCCATGTTCCCATCTATGGTGGCAGCCATGAAAAGAAGTACATGTTCAATTTGACTTTAGAAGAAGTCTTCTTAGAAAAGAAGCCGTAAAGTATCCCCGGTTATCCATCCATATCCATGATCCTATGATGAAAGGAAGAAGTTGGAATCTTCAGGGCATGGAATCTATAGAAAACTCCATGGACCCAAGAGCCAAAGAAAAACACGAGGAAGAACATGAAGATTCCAAGAGAGAAAGAAAAGCTAGAACAACTAGTCATTATATCGATATTCACAAGACTACCAGTTTGGTTTGAACTCACTATAAACAATCAAGCAAGAGAAATGGAAGTTGTGATGAAGAACAATGTATGAAAGACTTATGAATGAAATCATTGCAAGATCCATAACTAAAGGTTCTCCTAGATGGAGGGAGAAGATTATGATGATATCTTGTTCCAGTAGCCAAACATACCTCTACTTGAGCCATTATATCTTCTGCAATATCCATGGGATAGATCTTACATCAAATGAATGCAAAGGTTGTTCTCCAGAGTAATTGAACAAGAAGTGTATGTAGAGAAACCTCAAGGTTTTGAGGTATACCAGAAAGAGACTCTTGTATGAAGATGGAAGAAGATCTTGTATGGATTGGTACATATCCTCTCATGCACAACAAAAGCATGGTGAAAACTTTCTATAACAAAGATATTGTATCAGAATGGTTACTCAGAAGTCCAGGATGATGGATTGCTAATCTATGACAAACTCTTATGATGACAGAAGAAGTGCCACTTGGATATGTTCCAGTTTGANNNNTGACAGAAGAAGTGCCACTTGGATATGTTCCAGTTTGACCCTTGCCACGATGTTATGAGCTAGTACGAATGTAAGGTCTCTTCCAACAGAGCCTTATAAAACATAATATAAAACATTAAATTTAATTAGAGAAGTGCTATCCTGACATCTTTACAATTCCTTATTCATCATATAACCATTCATAACCATTCAACATAATTAAAATTTGTGAGCAGATCATAATAAATTACATAACACAATAGAATAATGAAAATACATACCTATAATTGATGCTACTGCTGCCAACTCTGCCTTATGCTCTGCCCAAAACCGTCTAACCTCCCAACCAGCTAGGAACAGAGCCTCTTTGGCTCCCTAGCTCCAGGATTCCGTAAGGATTACTCGCCCCTGAGCCCAAAACTCCTAGCAACAGGTGCCCCCTCTG
>CBVK0101320090.1:0-14932 GCA_900067695.1 Picea abies
ATGCTTCTGAGTCACAGTTGGTGGATTCCACTTTGTATCGTCAGTTGATCTGGTCATTGATGTATTTGGTCAATACCAGGCCAGATATTTGTTTTGTTGTCAACACTCTCAGTCAGTTCATGGTGGAGCTGAGGAGAGTGCACTAGGTGGCAGCAAAACATGTGCTCAGGTATCTTTTTGGTACGATAGATTATGGTCTGGACTATCATAGAGGAGATGGAGTTCGTCTGGTTGGCTATACAGACTCAGATTGGGAAGGATGTGGCAGTGACAGGAAAATCACTTCAGGGTGTTTCTTTGGATTGGGATCAGCAGTTGTGTCTTGGTTTAGTCGGAAGCAGAAGTCAGTGGCTTTGAGTTCGGCAGAGGCTGAGTATATGGCAGCTAGTCAGGCTAGTTGTGAGGCCCTTTGGCTTCACAAGATGCTGATTGGATTGTTCGGTGTGCAGTTGAGGCCTACCATGATTTACTGTGATAATCAGAGTTGCATTAAACTCTCGGAGAATCCAGTTTTTCATGACCGGTCTAAGCATATCAAGATTCAGTATCACTTCATCCATGATTACGTTCAGAGAGGAGTTGTGGAGCTACAGTACATATCTACTAAGGAGCAGGTTGCAGACATACTCACCAAGGCATTGAACATGGGCAAGTTTGTATTTTTCAGGGACAAGCTTGGAGTGGTTAGTAACACTTTCCTTGGTATGAGGGAGTGTTAAATTTTAAATTAAAATAAAGTACCAAGGCAAGTGTTTCTCTTCCCNAGATAACTTTATGATTAAAGTGGGGGTGAGTGAAGAGACACCAAATCTCAGCCACCCATCTAATCTAATCTTGGCTGTTAGATTAGAAAACTCCTCACCTTCCCTCATGAGGTTGATTAAGGCAAGTGGGCGCACCCATTCTTGGGTAGTTGAAGAAATCTTGGTGAGAGGCCAAGAGGCTCTTGGTGAGATGCCAAGAGCAAGAGGAAGTTGAGGCAGCAACAGTCTTGTTGAGAGAGCAAGAGACTCTTGGTGAGATGCCAAGAGGTTCTTGGTGAGATGCCAAGAACAAGGGAAGTTGCAGCATTCTTGTTGAGAGAACAAGAGAGAGCAAGAGAAGGGACCTTTGGTGAGATGCCAAGGTTGGACCTTTGGTGAGATGCCAAGATCAAGAGACTCTTGGTGAGATGCCAGGAGAAGAAACTCTTGGTGAGATGCCATGAGAAGGGACCTTTGGTGAGATGCCAAGGTCAGATTTTTGGTGAGATGCCAGAGAGCAAGAGAGAGGTCGAGCTAAGAAAAGAGATAGCATTTGTCGAAGGAGAGCATGCATCCCAAGGCAAAGAGAAGTATGGATTTTAGACATCAAGGAGGAACAGGCCATGCCATATGGATTTGTGGAGGTCGTACAGCATGTAATGTGCATAGAAATTGAGGAGGACATCAGCTGCAATTTCTGAGAGTATTGGCATGCATTCCAAGGCTGCCATACAACATTTGTTGGCACAGAAATTGAGGTAACTGCTGTAATATATTTCTAAGTGTATTTCCGTACAGTCTATATTGTTTGGCATGAATCTTGGGACCGTACAACACGGTTTACAAGGAGATATTCATGCTAGGTTTTCTGTACAATCTTAGTAGAGTTTTGGTACGAATTTCGTGACATTTTGTACAGCATTAATTGTTGGGACAACCGTATAGTTGTATGGATTTCTGGTTCATAAATCGAGGAGAAAAGCTACAGGAATGTCCAGATAAGTTTGTGTAAATATCTGAAGATGAATATGTTGTAAAAGAATTTCTCAGAAGCTCATAAATAATACAAAGCCCTCTCTCACTGGTTTTCCCCTTGTGGGTTTTTCCAGGGTCGAAGTTAGACCAAAAATCTTTGTGTCTATATTTTCTGAGTTTTGCATATTGCTGATATTTTATTTCTGCATTGAAAACGATGTTCAGAATCCTCATGTTTCAGTTTTGAAATTTATTTTCTGTTAAGTTTTTATATGTTGAAACACAAGGCTGTAGTATATGCTGAAACACAGTGCTGAGTCATATGCTGAAACACTGCTGTGAGTATATGCTGAAACACAAGGCTGTAGTATATGCTGAAACACAGTGCTGAGTCATATGCTGAAACACCGCTGTGAGTATATGCTGAAACACAGTGATGTAACATATGCTGAAACACAGTGCTGAGTCATATGCTGAAACACCGCTGTGAGTATATGCTGAAACACAGGGCTGTAACATATGTTGAAACAGTGCTGAAACTGAGTTTGGCATTTAAATTTGGCTGAAAAATCAGCAAGACTGAAACTGGGTTGGGGTTTTGAAAAAATTAACACATACACAGGATGCATAACAGATAGGGCACATACATACATGGGTTGAAACACTACAGGTCGTGTGTCTACTGTAATTTTTGTAGATAAATGTTTAGTTCAGGTACGGATTTATTATAGGGCATTTGTACAGATTGGATACAGGTCAGGGGTACAGGTTGATACAGTTGTATAGCAGCATATCTCACAGTGACAGGTTGACAATGGTTCCATCATTCTACTTCTACTTCAGGGTGGTTGGACAAGGCAAGGATAGGTGGTTTTAGTCAGAGAACATAGGGGGTTGTTGTTATCGGACAAATCAGTAGGTGCAGAAACTAATAGATCTCCCTAGATCCACCTGGATCTAGAACAAAACAGGACAAGACATGACTCTTTCCCTAAGTTGTAGTCATTGAATCTACTAATAAGAAGGAATAAGTGGCATACCTGTATATCACTTCCTTAGGTATCTATTGTTCCCACTTCACTCCGGTTCTCTTGTGAAGTCAGGTCCAAGACAACACAAAACAACTAAAGTGAAGATAGCAAAGTATATTCAATGTCAACCTATGCATATGATCAAGGAGTTATGCTATAAAATGAAAGTGATTTTATGGGAAAGGGACATGTCACATGTCGTTGTATTATATTAATTGAAATTAGAAGATACAACCTAAATGCCTTGATGTTACAAGCTTCCTTTCAGTGACTCTTGGATCCAATACACACACTTTCTCTATACTTTCATGAAGAAGATCCAATTCCTCTTGATAGACCAAATAAAGTCTTCAAGCCTCTATTCAAGCAAGGTTCTTCACACAATTCTTTCACCAATTCTTCATTCAATCTTGCTTAACCTTTTCCATGAGAAACCTTTCAATATATAGGAGGAGGGATGGTTACATGGATGAGGATGATCCCACCAAATATGAGAAGTCGGTAGGATGCCAACCATGCGAATGCCAACTCATTTTGTAGAAGATCCCCTTTTATAACCTTCGTGACCTCTTCTCCTTTCCAAGCTTAAAAGCAGGTCCGCACCCTATCTATGGAGTAGACTATGAATAGTTCGCACCCTAAGTGTGGGTGGCCTGTGAGAATGAGGGATTCTCGCACCCTATAACATAGGCAGCCTGTGAACTCATCTTAAAAATGTGTTTTATGGAAGAAGAGAGCAGTCATCTTTCTCAAGCAAAAAGTTCTTGTGGGAGCCTAAGCACATCACTTGTAGAGACATCACTAGAGTGACCAAAATCATGTGTAACAGAATGCCCCCCAAAGTATGAGGCTAGAATCTGTGATGGTCGAAATACTTTATAAACTGCGTGTGTGTGTCAGAAACTAGGAGCGCACCTAATCGAAAACCTGTAAACAATCAAGAATCTGCAGAATATAATACGAGTTCCAAGGTAGGCATTCCCATGCTCAGATAACAAATGAATGGAATCACAAATGTAAGTCATGGCCACCAATTATACACCGTGGATCCATGCCGTCAAAAATGCTACATAGCCACCAGGAATACACTATGGATCTATGTGATAAGACTTGAATTAAGACGACATATATACATGGAATACAAAGTGGATCTATGCACCAACACAAATCATACATACTCCATTTCATCCTGGATCAAAAAGATGAGACCCAGGGTCTTCAATCCCATTACCTGAAAGTACGAATCTAGCCATGTGATTACATGTGTTGAAGTCAAACATGGTAGAAACCACTTGATTACCAGTCATTGATGAAAATTGTTAACAAGTGCGAGGGAAATCATCATTAATGTCAATGACTCCCAAGGTACCAATGTACAATCCAAACGAATGCAAATGAATGAGTTGAAGTCAAGCACTCGATGAAATCTCTCGATCAGGGATCAATGATGTAAAACCCATGTCGAAAGCGAAGAGACCTGCCATTAAGGCATGCAGTTTCCAAGGCACTAAATGATTTTTAAGTCTCATTTCCGAATAATGAGTTGAAGTCAATGGAATGAGACTCGTCACAGGAGGGCCTTGATGTATCCCCCATCAATGACATGAAATAAGTAACAGATTTTGAGGATGAGACAAAGTATGAATATGAGTCGAAATGGACACAGGGAAGGTTGACATAATAAGAATGGACAACTGCAGATGGCTGACTTGATAGAGGGCTCATGTAAACTTCTCTTGAACATATGAACGACATGAATAAAGACTTGGTAGCACTGACTCAAAAACGACCCAAGATATGACCTTGTAGAAAGTCAAACGAAAGACAAATGGATTTCTCAACCTGGATTCAAATGACGAATAGGGGGTGTCATGTTCAAGAGCGACGCTTACTACCATTAATATGAATGTGAAAACACATCCCTTTCCCAAAATTTCCCCCACCATTTCTGGCAAGTACCTATTTATTTTTACACAAGCTTGAGGAGGATAACATATGCTTGTTGATGTAAGCTCATCCTTTGGATGAGTCCCTCGGAGTATATTTAACGAACCCTAGGAAGGAGTGGTTAGGTCCCATCATAGGTCTGTCGATGTTTGTTTAACGAGTCCAAGGATAGAAAACTCGAGAGTTTTTCATGTTTTAAGAGTCTGAAAAACACTTAAAGAGAAATATCCCAGTTCCTTTTTCGTAAATAAGTTCGACGAGACCAAAAAAGTGATAAACTATTGCCCGTCGAATGTTTTCTTCAGATACTTTAATGAGCATGAAGAGAACAAGATCGCTCGGCAATCATTTCATTTTTATGGAGCGTGAAAAGATCTTAAAGGATACTCCCTAAGGTTCGTCGTTTTTTTGTTACCATACGAGTACAAAAATATGAGAAGAAGTATACTCGGTTACGTTCTCATGTATTTTCGAGCACAAGAATGAATGAAGACTGAGCTCAAGGTTTTTCCTACAAAAACCCTATAAAAGTAATTGTACATGCGACAAAAAGAAAAAACACCCGTACTCCTTCATTTGGACTTCGAAGTTGCTATACCTGTGACAACCATACTCACAAGACCATTAGGGCATTAGGTTTTATAAGAAAAATAATATAAAAATCAATAAAAAAAATGGTAAAATTGAATAAATATGGGTAAAAAGGGTTTTTACCATTTCATTATGATTTTGCCCAAAACTTGTCCAACATACCTCATTTTCCCTCAAATTTATTCGTTCGATTGCGGGAGGCCCAAGAGACCATTCGGTGAACTATTTCCGCCAACGAGGTAAGATTTTAATCCTTTAACTTTTCCATGGTTCATTTTTAGTTTTTATTCGCCATTTCTTGGGTGTTGAGTCCATTTTAGGGCCCCACTTTGCGTTTGAGCATTCTAGCAGTAGGGCTTTGTAGGACCTGCGAGAATCTAGGATTCTCGCAGGTGGCCTTTATGGCACCTGCAAGAATCTCGCACTGTGCCAAAGGCTCACCTACGAGGGTCGAAACATGGATTTTAAAGTTAAATTTTGCCTAATAAAAATCATGCAAAAGTTTGGAACAAGTTGCTAACTCTTCTCTCATGGCTCTTGTGCAGGTGTTTGACCATCACAATGCTGGAGTGGAGAGAAAGAGAATATGAGGAAGATGAGACTATTGTTAGGAATGACCCAGATATAGTTGTTGCCCTCCAAGATTGTGGGCTCTTGAAATTCTTCTGGATTCCAGGCATGAGAGCCCAACTCAGATTGTTGGAATCCCTGGTCCATATGTGGGACATGGACCAATAGTTATTTCATGTAGGAGTTCATACATTGACCCTGGATATCGAGGATATCTACTTTCTAACAAGGTTATCATGGCATGGGTACCACGCTATCTTTACTTATGGCCGAGGTGGCAGACTCCCTATGAGTGAGTATTGTCGCCAGTACTGTGTTCCCAAGGCAGAAAGAAGCAAGGGTAAGGTTTCTATTTGGGGGGTCTAAGACTTAACCCTACGAACCATCTTGTTCACTATAGCACACATGGTTGGGAGCATGGCTCCAAACATGGCTCCCAGAGCTACTTCCAATATGCCATTGGTGCACAGAGCCTCGAGTCTTCAAATCGTTGGATGTAGTTCTCTGCATTATGAAGAGGCAATTGACAAAGTGCAGGAGGGGTAACTTGAAGAAATTTGGATACGGATCACTTTTGGTGTCCTTCTTCCTCAAGAGGGTCCCACTGCTGAGACTACAGGTTGATTGGGGTTTACTAGCCCCACAAGATCGAAGGATGCTGAGGTGGTGCAACCTCATGGCTCGACACGTAGCAGGGCCCATCATCAAGTATAGTGATTAATTTTTTGACTGGTTGTAGCCCCAGATGTTGATGATTGATGACTACACATACGATAGTTTGGATTTCCGAGGGGATCCATATTTGGCCCTGCCTAAAGATGCTCAGTGGGGTGATTTAGGTAAGAAGTACACATTTTGTTCTTTTTTAAATGTTTTTACAAGTTTTATCATATGAAATGTTTTTGTGTTTATCCAAGAACTAATCAAAAATTTATTTTTGATGACACAAATGTGGGGCCATATTGACCTCCGGGAACGTCTCCTATTGAATGGCAAGGAGAGGTGGCTCCAGTAGCAAGATGGGATGTCGAAGGCTACGAGGAAATGGAGCAGAACTTGGAGGGGTTGACCACTGACATCACAAATATGGCTATTGGGGAGATCCCCAGTTGTTACCAGAGCCATAATGTGGGTGTGTTCGAGTCTATCAGTCGACTGCTTCATAGGGTAGCCTGAGCAGTTGTGTGTTATCGTGAGCGTCATCTGTGACGCTATTTTGTAGAAGCCATGGGCTTCATATTTTTGAGATTTTGGTCCTTGGACATAAAAAAATTGTAAACACTTTTGATCGTTATATACATATATACGGCTCTTACCATCTTATCTTGTGTTGTGTTATACACGTAATGTGTGATTGGTTTATAAATGGCCCAAATGTTTGTCTAACACATAGTTAGCTAATTCATCTGTCAATGTATTTAGACATCCAAGAATGTGTTGATACTCAATATAATCAAAATAACGTTCCAAAAGGTGAATTCATAAATATACCCATAATAAAGTAGGACTTCGAATAGCATAGACATTACTTAGTTGTAGTACTACTAGCTGCAAATCGAGTCATATAACCAGGTGGTGGATACCAAGCGAAATAGCATCAACCAACAATTCGATGACAGCGCTATATTCTACAATATTATTGGTCGTACGACCAAGGCACACACCTCGCAGACTGATAGGTTCATTTGTAGGTGCGTAAATTGCCCACGCAGCAAAGGCAAGGTTCTGAGTACTATGGCTAGCACCATCAGTGAAGCCAATGTGGGGTAGTGAAGACTCCAACATCTAGAAACCAAGAACAACATAACATAAGCAGTCGAGGGCAGAGACCAAAAAAATCATACTACAGTAACACACAAAAAGTATGATACAAAAAAATACAAGCACTTATGCACAGGTGATCTTAGGCATAGTACTTCTTTAAGTACAACCCATTTATGGGTTCACTCAAAGGGATACCATCGTATTCTACCAACTCATAAGCTCCTTTCTCCAAAACTTGTCTGACGATATAAAGACCTCGCCACATAGCTTCAAATTTTCCATCTCCTAGCATATCCTAATCTCTTTCGTAAAGAAGAGCCAGATCACCTTCGAAGAAAATGTGTAGCCTGACATGTTTGTCATATTAGGCTTTGACATTTTTCTTTTGGGCTTCTATAACCAGGGTAGCATCGCGACGGGTTTCGTCTAATTGCATGAGATACAACAAACGTTCTTCTTCGGTAGAAGTGTTTGGGAGAAGTTTGACAGCTAGTTTTAGGGAGGTTATCTCACATTCAATCGACAAGATAGCTTCTAGACCATAAACTAACTGGAATGGTGTAAACCTGGTAGCAGACTTAACGGATGTCTGGTAAGCCCACAATGTTGAAAACAAAATTAGGTGCCAACTCATTTTGTGAATCCCTATTATTCGTCGAAGCATGGTAATGAGGACCTTGTTTATTGCTTCAACTTGGCCATTGGCTTGTGGGTAATAGGGTGTTGAGTTTTCATGGCGAAGACCCAACTTTTCAGTGAGTTCGGACATCATGAAGTTTCTAAAGTGGCTACCATGATCAATAATGATAGCCTGAGGCACACCAAAATGAGAAATGATGTGATTGAATATGAATAATACTGCAGTCTTTCCAATATTGTCAAATGTTAGCATCGCCAAGGCCGATTTCATAAAATAATCTACGGCTACAATAATGTATCCATGCCCCCCGGGTGAGTGAGGGTGACATGTCATGAAATCAAAACCCCATTTCAAAAATGGGACCAATGGAGACCACAGGGTGTAGAGGAGCAGGGTGTGATCATATTTTATTGTTGTAGGTCTGGCAAGTGTGGCATTTTTGGACGAAAAAGATACAATCGTTGAATAAAGAAGGCCAAAAATACCCTACCCATAAGATCTTCTGGGCAGTAGCATACCCAGACATATGACCACCACAAGCTCTAGAATGGTAGTCGTTGAGGGATTTCTTGGCTTCGTCAAACGTGAGGCAGCATCGAAAAATAGAGTCAATTCCACGATGATAAAGACTATCACCGAGGATAATATATTGATGGGCTTGGTAGTGTACTCGACGATGATCAGTTCTAGACAAATTGGGCTGGAAATTCTAGGTCTGGAGATATATGATGATATCTCCATACCAAATTTCATTGGAACTAATCAGGAAAAGGGATTCATCGGGTAATGAATCGGCTTCTACATTTTTTGTTTCAGAGCAGAGAAGGTCACATATGAAATCGACAAACACCAAGGATATATTGGACATAGCACATTCGAATTCTAAGTCAAACTCTTGGAGTATTATGATCCATTTGGAGTATTTTCCCCTTAACAATTGGCGTGTAAGAATGTTTTGCATAGGGTTGCAATTAGAAATTACCGTAGTCTTGCAAGAGAGGATATAGTGCCCGAAACATTGAACAGCTTGGACGGCTACCAAGGCCAGTTTTTCAACATGTAAATACTTGGTTTCGGTAGTCGTGAGACTCTGACTCAAGTAATAAATGACATGTTCTTCATGAGAATCATCCTCCTGGATGAGAACCATAGCGATGACATAGTCTGAGGCTACGAGGTAAAGGAAATAATCTCGATTGTAGTTAGGTGGGGAGAGTAGTGGGGTACATGTCAAAGATAGTTTCAAAGCTTCAAAATCTTTGTTGGTAGTGGTATCCCATATGAACTCAGAACCCTTCTTGAGCAGTCATGTAAATCCAAGAGGTAGCTCAGCATAGTTTGGGATGAAGCGATGGAGAAAGTTTGCCTTCCCTTGCAAACTTTGTAACTGGTGAAGTGAGGAAGGAGGAGGGAGATTGAGAATCAGCTCAACCTTCAAAGGATCTACCCTGATCCCTTGAAGTGAAACAATAAAGCCTAGAAGTTGGCCAGATTCTACGCAGAAAACACATTTGTGGGGATTCAAGCGTATATGGTAAAACCGACATCGAAGGAAAATGGCATGGAGGTGCATTGGATGATCTACACTGTGCATGGAATGAGCGGGTAAGTCATCGAGATATGGTTGTACGATGTGCTTGATATCATGGAAGGTATAAGACATATCACATTGAAAAGTTGCACCAGCATTCTTTAAACTGAATGGGAGTTTTCGATAGGAGAAAGTGCCCCAAGGACAAATAAAATTGGTCTTGTGTAGGTCTGCTAGTATGATATTAATTTGATTATATCTAGAGAAACCATCCATCAGAGAGAATATTTTGCTTCCGGCACAATCATCGATGATCTGGTCAATGAAAGGGGTAGGAAAGTTGTCTTTAGGACAAGCTTTGTTAATGTCCCTATAATCAATGCACACGTGGATTGTGCCTTGTTTCTTGTCGATTGGAACAATATTGGAAACCCAGTCGGTTAGAGCCACTAGGTAAATGAAGCCAGCCTTAAGAAGTTTCTCAACTTCAAGTTTGATAGCGGCTGCTTTATGTGGGTGGATCGAACGAAGTCATTGCCGGACGAGTTTAGCATCCAGGTATGTCTTAATCTCATGTATCACAATGTTGGGGTCAATACCCGACATTTCTTCATAGCTCTAGGCGAAGACATCATGAAATTCTTGGAAAAGAGACTTGTAGGTGACAACTTCGTCATGGGAACACAAAGCTCCAATATGCACTTTTTTTACAATTCCAGGTTTGATGGATATGTCGAGGGGGATGGTGGGTGAGATATTACTTAAGTTTCCTTCATAGAATAGATCATGTGTAGACTAGGGAATGGTAGAAATGACGACAACGGTCGATGGGCTCAAGATCCATTGGTAACCCTCGATGGTGTGTTGTTCCAGGAAGAGGATGGAACAATGATGTCCATCATCCCAAGGGGTGTCTTCCATGGACATAACAGACATAATCATCTCATCCGTGGGAAAAATGATGCGGAAAGGGTCTGGATATAAATCACCAAGAGAGTGGGTAGTAGGGATTGCCGATGGAATGGCTTGATAAGCGGATTCGATCGGACTCAAAGGAATTTCATCTCCATAACGAAGATGATCCCCAGGGTTGGTTACTATCCATGGGTCGTAAGACACAGGGGTTCCATGAACAGAGGTGGAGATCATGTTGATCAAGGTGAAAAATGGATGTGGAACATCGGGTGGTGGTATGGGGAAAGTACCCATTAACGAGGAATCTTTAATAAGACCCACATCGATGTTCTCGTATCTGGGGGGGGTTGCAATGAACGATATGTTGCTGGTACATGTATCGGAGTGGAAGAAGGCCAATTGGTTGATGGTCACTACTTTTCCTTGATGAGGGAAATGCACGACATGGAAAAGAGTCGACACAATTGCTCGCATGGAACCGATCCAGCTACGACCAAGTAGAAGGTTGTAATCGAGAGGAGCGTCAAATACCTCCACTTCAACTTGGACCGTTTTGCCTTCTAACATAATAGGCAATGAAGGGAGGAGACTGTAAAGATTAAAACTGGAGCCATTGAAGGCTTTGAGCATGTTGTCGGATTTAGTCAAAGGAGGAGAGTCGATGGCTTTCCAGAAGGTAATAGACATGACACATGTCGAGGCACCCTCATCAATAACTGTCCTACAAATGTTTTTGTTGGAGACAATAACTTGCATTTGGAATGCGAGTTGAGGGGGTAACCTTGGAATGTGATCTTCCAATTCAAAAATTATTAAATTTGTATCTTTAGGGTTGATTCCACCAATAGCTTTCAACAGCGCCTTCCATTGTATGGGACAACTTTGAAGGACTTCGAGGGTTGACATCGTGGATGGTGCTTGGGCCAGATCTTCAACAATATTGTATTTATGGGCAGCATGTGCATAAGGATTGAAACCCAATTTCCGAATGACACCCTTTGGAGGAGGGTGAAGAACTGTGTCTAGGCTCAGTCGTTCGAGATGAAGAGGACCGTTGGTAGGTGGAGTTAGGGGAGATGGTTGGACCATCGAAGGAGGTATTACATCGACCTTCTCTTTGGAGGAAGAATAATCTTTGGCTCAAGTGGTAAGTGTGATGTCATTCTTTTTTGAATCACTTGTACATATTAAGACATAGGATGTATTGGAGGGGGAAGGTTGGTCATGAATGACCAATTGGGCATGTTGTTGAGAAGGGAAGGGTTGTGACAATACAGCCGAAGTGGGTGGTTTTGTGGTCCCTTGAAGGAACTTAGTAACCTTGGCTCATCGTGGACAATTCTTAGTGTAGTGATCATCACCACAGATAAGACAAGGGTATCGAGGTTTGCGCTTATCCCTATCGTCAACAGGTGGTGTTTTGGTTTTCTCAGTTTGTGGATTATTTTTATCCTCCTTGGTCTTACCCTTTCCTTTTTTGGATTTATTTTTGCCAGTGGGAGTAGATTGAACATAATTTACCTCAAAAGTCTTGTTGGTGGGAGGGGTAGGAGACGGAGCATTTTGAACATTAGAAAAAATGGGTTTGGGGTTGCTACTAGAGGTTTGGATGGAATGAGGTTGGGCATGGAAGGTTCCAACCACACCGTCAGCTCCATGAGAAGCAGCAGGAGTGGTTGAAGTAGTAGAAGTAGAAGGACGAGGTGCATCAGGTAGTAAGTTGTAAAGAGTACCTGTCTGTGAGTAAACAAGGTCTAGGTATTGGGCACAAATGATGGCATGTTCTTTTGTGACAACTCCACCCATGGCGATGTCATGATCGATGTCATTCACGAATGATTTTTTAAACCATTCTACCAGCAACTGATCAGGAAGTTTGAGTTTGATGAGACGTTGCCTCTGTCGCCACTCATGAATGGGATCAGAGATATGAGTGGCTTTGGTTTGTTTGAAAGAACTCAAAATCTCAGTTCTTGTTTTGTAATGAATCGGTAACTGGTAGTGAGTGAGGAAATCCATAGCGAGGGTGCTGAAGTCGGTGAAGAAGCCTTGTGGTAACTCGATATACCACTTCACAGTGGAACCTGTAAGGGTTTGCTGTAAAAGGAATAAACGAATAGAGTCATCCATCAAGGAGTTGGATGAGCACCAAAGGTGAAAAGTCATTACATGATTATTCAGGTCCTCTCCTGGTTTGCATCAAATTTAGGGATGTTGGATGGTAGTTTAGCTAGTATGGTGGGCCATTGAGGAGAGTGACGGATCAGATCATTTAAAATCCTTGACAGATCTGAGAGGTCCAGAGTGGCTAAGAAAGGTAAATGTCTATTCACATGCAGGTACTGGTGACTTTAGGGAGGGAGTCCCATCAGTAAACTAGTGGGACCATAAGTAGTTTGCATATAATGCAAAGATCTGGGCAGGTTCGGTTATTGGTGTGGAAGCAAGTAATTCATAGGGTTGTACCCTTGAATAGGGGTGTGGGGTTGAGCATTCGAGCCCCAAATAGGATTAGACATACCTAGATAGGGTTGCCTTGTACTAGGGGGTATGACAGAGATAGCTTGAGGTTGTTGCCCCCCAGTCGAGTGAGGATTATGTTGTATAAGATGATTGCAATACCGGTCCAAGGATAGAGGTATGTTTTGTCCATAGGGTAGGGTCAGTGCAGTTTTCCCTCCAATCGAGGGTTGCATCCCGGTTGGGATTTGTCCTGCAAAAGGGGGTTGAGTTTGGCCTCCTTGGTAAAATTGTCCACCAACAGGAATCTAGTAATTAGGTGTGAAATATGGGATGGTGCCACTAGGATCAATGTCACCAATAGAGGATGGAAGATGTCCTCTGAGAGGGAGTGGAGGAAGTGTTTGAATGAAACCGGAAATATGGTGCCCATAAGGAGTGGAACCGCCAGGAGTCTCGAATGAGATTTGTGTAGGAGCGGGAATAGAAGCATTCAACACATGATATCTAGGTGGAAGTGGTGGGGTGTTTTTGGGTGAAAGCGGTGTGCCAATGGGGGCTTGGCCAACCATTGTAATCTTGGTCTGAGGACTTGTAGTATCTGGGACCATTGTGTAATGGACCATTTGTAAAGGGAGAGTCAAGATGTGGTCAGCTAGTGGAGTGTCTGTACCAGGAAAATAATATGCAGTAGTAAAAGGTATTGTGCCTGGATCAGATGTTTCGGGCAGCTCAGGTGCAACAGTGATATCAACGCCTGCTCCTGAGCCAAAGAGATCCCATCTAAAAATGCCAGTAGTCCAAAAAGGATCTTGACCCTCAGGTCCTATGAAAGGTCTGGTTGGTGATCCAAAAGACTGAACAACTAGATCTCCAAAAGAATTCACTTGAATAATATGTCTCTCAGAGTCGGTAGGAAGTCAGAAGTCCTCTTAAGAATTGGTAATTTGGAACCTTTCTAAAGAGTTAGTTCTTTCCACTTGTGGAGTGGTGAATTCTTGGACTTCACTCTGTTGAGGAGATCCCTCCAGTGGGTTGGTAGGCAAGGATTGAGAACCTTCCAGATCTTCTATGGGTAGGCCTTGCATTCTATGTGAATGATGTGGAGGGTCAATTTTTATCGAGTTTGAATCTTATGAAAGAACTTCTATAGACAACATGGGTAAACAAACAGCATGCGCTAGTAAAATCTAGGAAGCGAAACCAAGCAAACAAGACCTTCCAATTCTGAAGTCACTAGTTTGTGATGAAATCCAACGTCGTGACGAAGAGACAAGAAGGGTTTGGGTGAGGGTGGAAAAGTTACATTGACAACCTGCTTAACATATTTACACCCTGGTGCAAGCTCCCACACATAATCGTGGGTATACCCTCCAAGGAGCCTGAGTGAGTTTGGCCACCGCCGATTCCAGGTACCGTGAAGACTTGTGATCTGGATTTTATGAGAAGAATGAAATAAATACAGATTATTAACAAGTGCTTAACACAAAATAATAGAGATACGGTAAAACCGGTTTTCTATTCAATAAGAAAATAAGATGAAACTATAAAATGCAGTGGAAACAAGCCTGTTGGAATGGTGGCGGCTTATCTCTGAGAAGAGATGTGACGGCAGCATGCATTCACAAGAAGAAGGTTACAATGAGGATCTAAATGTATTTTTACAATAAGAAAGAATTCCAAAAACCCTAGACATCCAAAAACCTAACCCTAGGAGATGAAGCGCCAAAAGTCATGTGGGCCCCGTTTGGGTAAGCTAGTACAT
>CBVK0101320100.1:0-11355 GCA_900067695.1 Picea abies
CCTTCTTGTTACAACTACTTTACCCATAATTAATTTCTTGTTGCAACCACCTTGAATAGAAATTTTTTTGTTACAACTACTTTAACCATAATTAATTTATTGTTATAACCAATTTGACTAGCAAACTTATTGATGAATTTCTAGGAGATTCTAGAATAATTAACTTTTGGTTGACCTTCTAGGGGCTTCTAGATTATTCTTGAGGGTCCTCCAACTTCACAAGGCCATATCTCCTTGACCGTGATGAACCACATGGAATAACACATATCATAGGAAATGATACAATGCGTACTATCCATATATGATAGTCTTACTTGCAATTACACTATCCTTCATGTCAATATTCCTTGATTAGCTTCGGGTTCCTTAACAACACCTTTGGGGATGCTTGCAGGCTTTTTCAAATGCACCCATCATATCTACTAACATCAACCAACTATCCAATGATATCATCCACATATCTGAGGCTTCTAGACTTTTCCAAGGGTTGACATCAATGACAACCAACTATCCAACAGTTGAACCATGTACAAGAAAAAAGTCTCTAGAGAATCAATGGATATAGTGGATGACAACCCATGTAATCTAGTGGATGGTGACTTTTTTATATGGACTTTAACAAACACAATGTTATATTTTTGTAGGTACAAGATGAAAATTAAAGGAGAATGAAGATGAAGACAACATACAAGAAGATTTTAGAATATATAAGACGAAGAAAAATACCATTGAAGGCAAAGATCACATAAGATGAATATGGAAATGGGACTAGTTCAAAAGACAATTGAAGGGACAAAATAATATAATTGAATCACAAATATTCATTAAAGGGGGTATGAAGGGATAACTCCTACTTATGAATCATGAATATTGTCTAAATTGTATGATGGCTTGGTAATGATGTAGACCAAGCATACAAGTCTAAGTAAGAATCGAAGATAAGGAGAAAAAATAAAAGTTAGGGATGGAGATCAATTGAGAGATTCATGGAGAGATTATGGGAGATAGTTAGGCATATGGTTGAAATAAATATCTAGTTATGAAATACTTGTTATGGTCACCTAGTGTTATATAAAGGGACCCAATTGTACAAAATAAACACATATATGATGATATGATTGAATATAATTTTCCCATTTGAGGGTTTCTTGAGTGTAAACTCACGGTGTCCCTTGCTTGATAGTTGTTTTGGTGTAATTTTTTTTTAGGTTGTAAAAACAACACAATTCTTATCGATATTATATCATATCCCATTTTGGAGATGGTAGTCAACCTTGTTGTTTCCTTCTTCATTAATTTTTCATTAAAACTAATAAATATCTTATTGAAGCCCTCATCTTTTGCATCTTCCTCTTTGTATGCACATTGGTGAAATTCTAGCCCCAAGTCATGTATCCAACATTCAAGGTGTATGTCACATTGTGCTATTCTCCTAGGGATAACTTCCCTCCTCCAAGTGCCTAACAATCATCTTTATAGGTAGGTAGCTTTCATAATATAACAATTTAATCCCCCATTGTTACGCACCAAATACCCCAAATAGCATAAAAGTAGGAAGAAGTAGTCTCCACACCTTGAGAATGAAAGAGACAGAATGAATGAGAAGCGTCTTTGAGGAGAAAACCTCCTTTTACAATATAACAAATGCACAATGATGATATGATATTTAAAAATAAGTCTCCTTGGTATATATAGGAGACAAAGGGTACAAATTACCATTAAGGGGCCTAGTCGACCAATAATGACAACACTAATATGATAATAGAATTGTAATGTATCAATATCTAGGGATTAACATGCCCCTCCTCTTCAAAAATGTGTTTTCTTCAACACTTGATTAATTGTGTATGCTTTTGCATGAAGAACTCATTTTCCCATGTTGTGTATTTTATTGATAAGTTCTTCCACTTGATGAAGTACTCATAATTTCTTGATTCCATGGTTTCTCAATTCATGTTTTAAGGATTGTTTCAAGTTATAATATGATTTTCCCTTCTTCATCAATATGTGTTAAAATAGTTTGAACTAGGATCTTGTCACTGATAACCTTCTTTATACAATAAACTTGGAAGACTAGATGAACATGTGAAATTGGAGGCAACTTGAGTTTGTAATCCATACTAATAACCCTTTACAACACCTATTAGGGACCATAGTACTTAGGTGCTAATTTGTTATTTTTCTTTTGTTGCTTGATGGACATCTATTTATATGGTTGCAACCTCAAAAATACCCATTCAACGACTTCAAATTTCCTTTCATTGTGATGTTGATTAGCTTGTTACTTAATCCCATTTTGTGTTATTACCAAGTTGTCCTTTAATAAAATGGAGAACATCTTGTTATTGTTGTATGTGATCCTCCATTGCTTAAACTTTATCTTTCCCTCTTAAGGGTGATGTGACTGATGGAGGATGATACCCATAAAGTTTCATAAATGGGGAAATTTTTTATGAATTATAGAAGAAAGTGTTGTACCACCATTTTTTAAGGGTACCCAGTTTATCCATCCTGCTTGTTTATTATATGTAAAGCAACAAAGATAACCTTCTAGTAACTTATTCAAAATCTTATTTATTCCATTAGATTGAGGGTGGTAAGATGACCTATGAGCCATTTGAGTACCCAAACAAGAAAACAATTCTATCCAATTACTTGTAAAAATCAGATCTCTATCACTTACAATAATCTTAGGGTTTCCATGTAACTTTTGAACTATTTCAATGAATGCTAGAACTATTGTACTTTCTTTAAAATGATGAGAAAGAGAGAAAAAGTGGGCATAATTTGTGATTTGATATGAGAATACCATGATGGAATTATTTCCTTTATATGTTGGTAGAACTATAATAAAATCTATTGAGACCTCTTCCCAATGCTGACTTAGTATGGATAATGGTTCTAGAAGAGTTGGGATCTTGATTGTCTCTCCCTTGTTCTATTGGAAAACTAGTCATCCCACCACAAAATTTTGAACATTAGTTTCAATAGCTTCCTATAAAAAATCCTTTTTGATCCTATGGTTTGTTTTAAAAAATCCTAAGTGTGGCCCTATTGGAGTGGTGTGTAGTTCCAAGAGGAACATATGTTTGAGTTGGGAATTCTTAAATATGCATATGAGATACTTATACTAGAGTGAATCAATATTCCACACAAACGGATATATCAATGGTACCAACTCCAACTCCTCTGTTCATTTTTTGTTGTGCGGACCCAACCTGACTGATAGGATGATGTGCCGACCTAGGTAGAATTTGACTTTACCCACCCTGCCTGGACAAGAGGTCTGAATAGTTTATCCAATGTATTATGATAGTGTTCTAGTTGTTGAATAAGTTTCGATGCATTATACTCCCATTTCCATTCGATCCATGCCTCTTCCACCCGTTTAGCTTGTAGAATGGAGATAGCACAAAGTAAGGTCTCAATTTTTTCTTCTGTTGTTGAAAGTGCATATATCACCACATTTTGTTTCCCTTTCTTGTATATAATTTTAAAGTCATAACCTATCATTCTTGTAACCCTTTTTTGTTTCTCTTCTAAGTATAGTCTTTGTTCTAAGAAGTATTTTATACTATCATGATCTATTTTGACCTTGAAGTGTCTTCCTATTAGGAAAGGACACCATTTCTTTCTTATAAATGGGTTTAAGTAAGTCACTTCCTTTAAGTTGGTGACTTTTTCAAAATCAAGTGTCCTTCCTTCTTCCATTTTCTTGAGGCATCGGTCTTCATAATAAATATTTTTGTGAAGTCAATTGTGGCTAGGATAGGAGTTCTACACATAGCCTCCTTAATTTTTTGAAACCATTGGATTGCCTCTTAAGTCCAAGAAAATGCATTTTTTTTCAATAATGGTGTTAGATGTGTTTCTATTTGACCGTAGGTTTTGAAAAAATTGTGGTAATAGCCTATCAATCCCAAGAGCCCTCTAAGATTCTTGAAAGTTTTGGGAATTGGACATTCCACCATAGATTTAATTTTTTTAGGGTCCACTTTTAAATGCTCATGCGATACAATATGGAATCTACAAGAACTCATAATGGAATTCTTGTTTTCTAAAAGCTATTTTGGGAATGTCTTCTTCCCTCATTCTAATTTGATGATAACCTAAATGAAGATCCAACTTAGTAAAGAAAATTTCTCTATGTAATTCATCGAAGGGTGATATTATTAAGATCTCTATTATCTATACACATACACCATGAATCATCCTTTTTTTAAACCATCACAATTGGTTAAGAGAAATCACTTTGGCTAGGTTGAATGATGCCAACGTCTAACATTTCTTGAACCATACTCTCATTCTCACTCTTTTGGGAATATGGATATATGTAAGGTTTGATGTTTGGTGGTGCACTTCCTGGTTGTAAGTGAATAACATGATCACGCTCTCAAGTAGGTCGAATACCTTTGGACATGTTTGCAAAAACCTTGGAATGATTGTTAATAACTCTTTGGAGATCCAAGGGAACATAAAGTTATTTGTTTGAACTTATAGTGATCATAATTGGGAAATTATACCATAGTGTCCATTTTTTAATAATTATATCATTATATTAGATCTTATCACTTGGAATGATTTACCTTGAATACCTGTGAGTTCAATTCCCTTTTCTTCAAAGGAAAATATCATGAAAATTTACTGAAAATTAAGAGCCACTATTCTAGATGATTGCAATCATTGGACCCCTAATATAAAATCAACACCTCTAATTTATATTTCTATATTTAGAGTATCCATTAAATACTCCCACACAGTGATATTACTACCGTGGCACTTCACATAACAATTTATGCTACCTCCTTTTTCAATTATTACTCAAAATTATGGTGCTAGATATATAAAGGAATTGAGAAGTTGGGATAATTTGTAGTTAATGAAGTTATGGGTGCTACCATAATCAATCAACATTGTTACCTTCTTATTTTAGATATATCCTTCTATATTGAGAGTTTGAGGAGTGATGATGTTAGATAAATCATGACAAGGTATGGTTGGAGTAACCCCTTTGATTTCTTAACAGGGTTGCACTTCTTGATGTTCTTTCTCTTCACAATCTATGTAGAATAATTTCTTCTCACTACACTTATACCCTTTATGATATTTACTATCACAATTAAAAAATATCCCCCTTTCACTTATTTCAGCCATTGTTTGAAGTGTAAACCTTATAGGTTGATTGAGGTTAGTAGTGGTAACATGGCCTTCTCTATAGGTGTTGAGGGTAACCCTTCTAGTAGCCATATTTTTACTTTAAAATTTTCCTTGACATAACAAAATCATTCTTCAATGATTGAGGCTCAAAGAGACACACCTCATGTGTAATATCCTATAAATTACTCATACAGAGATCCAACAAATTTTCCCTTGGGATGTTCTTCACTCTAAGAAACAACTTTTAAAAGTGTTAAATGTGATCTATAATTGGATCTCTTTGCATGACATTTATGAATTGGATAAAGAAGGTGTTTCTCTTAATATCCTCATAATTTGATATTAATTCATATGTAAAAATAGACCAAAATACAACTTATCTGTAAACTACCATGGATATTCCACTAGAATAGCTTGTCACGACAAATCTTGTATTGTGCATAAATATTGCATTATGCATGTTTATTTCCTTCTTAGATTTATAAACATTGGCTTATTTCTCAAATTTATGAAAATAACTAAAATACAAAAATGAAAGAATGAGAAAATGAACACATCATCGACACAAATGGACACAATCTGTACCCTAGGAAATCCAAAATGGAATAAAACCCAACTAGAAGGTAAGGTCTATGCTCTACTCTTTTTTCTTTAGTATGAAAATGCAAATACAAAGAAACAGACACTCACTATGGATTTTCCTTTGACACTAGGCCCTAAATGGCTACTACATAATCATATTCCTCCTCTATTATTATCTCAAAATCCCACTCCTAGATTACATACTCAACTATTAAACAAGTACAATGATAAAATAATGGAACCCCCTCTCCTCCTAGTGGCCTATAATTTAACATAGTCTAATAGTTGTCCAGGGTTAGGGTTTTTGCATGCCTCAACCCTTAGTTAGTGTTAGGGTTTTGGAACTTCTATATTATTATTTAAACTCCACATGTAATAAGTGGGGTTTAATGTGGCATCCACTCAGTACCATGGTGGTCAACAAGCTAGGTCAACTTGTAGGAGGCATAACTTTTGCATACAAACTCTAGTTAATGTGATTTTCACACCATTGGAAACGTTTCATTATGTAGAACAACATTAAGGGGATGAAAGCTATTCCCACGTATTTTTGAGCCCCCAAATTTTTATTTGATGCCTCAAAATGGATATGGAAGGTTTCAGACCCAAAATCTACAAATTGGCACCTACCGCTAAAATAGGCCTTGCAAGCCAATTCCTTCATTTTTTCCACCTAGAACGTAGCAAATTAGATGAAAAATTACATAATTATCCATTTTGGATCATACCTCATTTTTAGGGAGGATTTTGGTCCCCAAAATATTTTATTGAATGATCCAAGGAAAGTTTTCCTCTACCTTCATCCTAGAGTACGATTTTAGGTTTCCTGAAAGTTGTCCTTTTAACCTGATCGATCAAAGGTCATGCTTCCCCTGTCTGGTAGTTCTAGAATTATTTTGTAAAAATGTATCTTCTACCAACTTTCCTTGATCTTATGGTGCTAATTCCTTTATGGTAAGTAGGAACTACTCATTTTCCTGATCCAACATGGAAGGCCCATAGAGTTTTAGATTTTCCACATTCACTACTAAGTAAAAGTGCATATATGGGGGTAGACTGCTTTTGTAGAAATTATCACCCACCTTCACCAATACCTAAAAATGACCATATCATAGAGCCTTTATCTTATTATTGGGACCCTATATCCTTTCTTTTTTTAGCTACAACCAAACTCCGACTCCCGTCTTGAATGTTTTCTTAGTTTTGCGTTGACAATGTTGGGACTTGTACTTTTCCTGTGAATTCTTCAACATATCCTATACTTGAAAATGGATTTTCCTAATATTTTCAACAAATATCTTATCTTTCAATGCTTCTCTTGTAGTATCCTAATAATCCAAGTGAACATTATGGTAACTATCCCAAAACTTGTTCATTTTTTCCCTTTCAAGAGAGTGAACTTGTACAACCTACCACATGTCCAATTTTTTAGATGTACTTCTAAAATATAGACTTGTAATGCTATGGTATATCTTATTTCCAATGAAACTAGTCACACTTAGTTTTGATCTCATTAGAATTACATATAACTATTTTACCAAGAACACCTTTTTGATACTAGTTTTTGGACTAGCAAAAAACCCTAACTTCCATAAAGTATAAGTTTGAAATTATAGTTAATCATAACCTAAAATTTTAACCATGGGTATTTAATATTTCTTCTCAATGTATCATAAATTTTACTATATGAAAATTCATAGATAAAAATTTATAGCGAAAATGCAAGATGACTGGAGGAAACCTCCTTTTACAATATAACATATGCACAATGTCGATATGATCTCTAAAACTAAGTCACCTTGGTATATATAGGAGGCAAAGGGTACAATTCACCATTAACGAGCCTGTTGGCATAGGGGCAGACCCATGGTTCATCACTACAACATCGCACCAACAAAACCCTAACTACCAGCCCATTCAACAACACCTATGAAGCAGATGAAGTCTCACCCAAGGTAGAGGCAGGGGTGGTTGCAGGACTCCAATGTCTGCAACCTTAGCTGGGACACATATCTGTGATTGTAACACCTTACATAACACTTAGCAGTTATATTTCAGTAGTATTCAATCTTTGTCTACAATGCAAATAAACCCTAATTATAGCACAACAAACTATTCAACTGATTCAACATATCCAAGACTAAGCATACAAATAGAGATTAGATCTAGCATTCATTCACATTATTTGGCATCAACAGATCTACCTATCATTCATCTATATAAAATAACTAAGAAAGTAAATACATAAACACATAAACACATTCCACAAAGAATTCATAACAAAGGATGTACATGGTTCACCCCCACCTTGGGGCTACGCCCACCAACTCTTCATCTTATTTATTATATTTCTTCAACCTTATTACATGCATAGAGCCTTCAGATCAACTTCGCACAGGACAGGAGATATGCACACTCTTCACTAGATCTTCCTTCCCAAGCTAGGTTACAACACAATGCCTACATACAGTCCCTTATAGCCACTTTCACTCAGCCTTGCAGACATACAAAAAGCACTTACGATTGTTACTTACACTTAGCACCACCTACAACTGACTTTTCATTCACACATAGCCATTCATACTCACTTAGCACTTAGCACGCCGGCCTACTAGGTCTACTTATTACATCACCTAGATACTTATTTATACATTATGAAATTGGTTCTAAACATGGGTAAACCCATGGGTCGACATCCCCATGCCCGTTAAATAATCCCAAATCCCAAAAATCCCTAAAAGGGGGCTGAGATCCCATGATCTCCGCTTCGTCTTGCGCTCCACCTTCGACAACCTGTCGAAGTCCCAAAAATAGGTCCAACATGACCAAGGATCCTCAAAACTTGGTCAAGGGCCAATAGGCCCCCAACACTCACCTGTGACTAATCCCAAGTTACTATGATATGGATAATTTTTCCTCAAAAAACTTGATCTTGGCTTGAGATTCTTCGACTTGTTGATGTGCCACGACCTTCTGTTCAACAAACTCTTGGATAACAACTTCGTTGACAGGTCCCTCTAGGCGATGTTCTACTACAGTGACGACTTGCTCTAGTTATTCTCCTTGGCCTTTGATCTCTGTGAATAGCTAGAAAGCCTTGTCCTGTATAGGTTGGAGCCTCTAAGTCACTTCCATGACTCTACTTTGAATGGAGTGGACCTATTGTTGAGAAATGCATTTTTCTTGGGATTGCTTCATTCTTTCAACAGTTGACAGGGGCTTCAATTGTGCCTGTATTATTTCTGCTTGATACTTCTCCTCTTGGAGCTGTGACTCCAGTGTATTTAGTTCTTGATTCTCAGTGAGTTTCTCATAAGTTTGGGCACTGTGATCACTTAGTTCCTTTCATTCCATGGTAAGGGAATTTATTCTCTCAACTGTGCCTCGAGCAATTGCATCTCTTTGATCCCTCACATCCTTGAAGAGCTCTAAGTCTTCTATTATTTGTTGTAGCTCCTGGATAGCTTCCGTGAGCTACTCTACTTTATGATCAACTTGGTATTTTGCCTTTAGATCCAAGCCTATCACAGAGTGGAGTTCTCTATTGACTGCTTCTTTCACTTCTAGTTGCTCTGCGAGCAACTGTTCCTTTTCTTGCTGAATTTGTGCTTTCTCCTTTTCAAACTTCATCTAGAGAGAAACCTTCTCCTGCTCTACAAGTTGGAGTTGTTCTATGAGTACTTATTGCACTTGATTCAAGGCCTTGGTGGCTTGTTCAGTTTCTTCTTGTGCACGATGAAGGTGAGCTTCAGTTGCATTAGCTAGTCGGTGGAGTTGGGATGGCTCATCTCCCAACTCTGGTTCTCTTGATGGTAGGGGTGTAGTGGAGACTATGCGAATGGAATGAAGGGCCTATTGTACCCCTTGGAGTTTGACCTCAATTTTATCGTACATTTCCTCTTGTTTAGCTTCTTGTTTCTCCATGATTTCGAGTGAAGCATCGTTGAGAGCTATTATGATGAAATCAAAATCATCAACAATAAGCACAGTCTTCATCTTGGTCATGGTGGATTTTGATTTCTTCCTGGAAGAAGGTTTTGGAGGAGAAACCTTCCTCTTCTTCAGTGGGTCAACCTCATCTTTGGGCAATGTTACTTTGCCTGGCTTTTTTTCTACTCCTTTTCCATTTAGTTCTTCTACTTCGTCATCACCCCCTCGGTTAGGTGATACTGAAGTAGTCTTTCCTGAGGAACTGCTTAATTCTTGGACCTCTTTGGTCTTCTTCATTCTGCTGGGCCTGGGTGTATCATGTTCTTTATGCATTATCTCTGGGCTGTCAGGTTCAAACATATCTACAGGGTTTGTGGGAATAAGGAGGTCTGCGGACCAATCCTTAGTGATCTCCTCCAGGTATTCTTCCCTGAGCTTGTAGTACGATTGAAGCTGCTCCTTATGTTCATCGACTCACACTATTATGTAGATGAAGTGCTTATCTGTGAAAAACTTCATCATGGGTTGAAACCTCTATAGGGTGTTTGAGGTCATGAAAGGTTTAAATTCAATGGCTCTCTTTAGCTGCAGGTAATAGGTGTGAAAAACAACATTCGACTGCCACTGTTTGTTCATATCACTCAAGTACCAAAGCATAGTGAACTTCACAGCAAGTGGCTCGAATGGTTCAATATTTGGGAAGGTCACACCTTCTGGCATCTCCTAGGAAACAAAGGTGACGAGGATCAAGAGCTAGCTAAAGTGAAGCTCGTAGCCCTTATCCTGTTCTTCACGACAGTCTAGTTCCAACTGATTAACTAGGTATTTCACCCATTTCATTTGCAGGCCTTCCACGCACTTCCCTGCAAGGTCAATGACAAAGCCTGTGACTTGCGTAGGTCTGCTCTTCCTTACTAAATTTATAGCTATTAGTTGGTAGGCTAGGCACACTGCACCATTCTGGATGGAGGCTACATTGTATCCTCACATTCCTTTTTCAACATCGTCGTATGTATCCTTGATCTTCTGTGCTAGCGCGATATGTGGATTTTCCTGAATAGAACTCCTGTGGGTTGGGTCCTTGCATACTTAATCCCGTGATCCTATGGATCAACATTGGATCAAATGTAATACGATGATCTAGACATAAGTAACCACCATGGTAAGATGAAAGTAATATCTTGACACAAGCGTTCACTTCTTGGTGCCTTCCAAAGTGTGGGATTTTCATTAATTTAGGAGGGTGGACTGTGCGAGGTTCATCATCCATGGTTGGGGGATTATCTTCTAGTTCTTCCCCTTCATCCTGATCAGGTATTTATACGAGGTGAGCATACTATAGTTCTTGCAATCTCTGAGGTTGAAGTCACTAAAATTCAACGCTGTAATCTTGTCCTGATGTGCTTGAAATGTGTGTATCCCCTTTGCGAGGTACATAGTAATCATGGAGTACTCGAAATATCTTGGCACGCTATCTTGAATCACCGCGCTGGCCAGAGGCAGGATGTAATTGGGCAATATGGAGGGGATCAACTTCACATTTTCTAGGTCATCTCTGTGTTTGGTTCTCTTTTCCACTGATGGTCGGGATGATCTGGCTCCATGAGCAGTCAATGAAGAGGCTTGTACTCCTCTTGTCGATGACACTTGAATACTTGCAGACATTTCTCTTTCAGACATTACTCT
>CBVK0101320108.1:0-11162 GCA_900067695.1 Picea abies
CCCCCCCCGTGGTCTGAAATTAAAATATGTCCCGATAAATTGATATCGATATTGGAAACAAGGGTATATTACGATGGCGATATGTATGTGGTTATGGTCAGAGTGTGTTGTAGGCTGATTATTTATGATAAATTCAATTTTAATTGCTCATGGCCAACTCTTCCATTTTTTCACTTTCCATGAGTTATTCCCAGCTCCCAATTCCATAATCATTTTAATTCAAAAGGTTCCCCCCCTGATGTATGCTTATTTTTTGACAAAAAAGGATTGGAATAGGTGGATATAAAATTGACAGGGCAATTATAAAGATATTGTTAACATATAATTTGACTTTATATGTTCTATGATTCGCTATTTTTAAACACGTGCCATTATCTTTCCTTACCATTACTTCACTTTTCAAATTGACAAGGCAATTATAAAAAGATTGTTAACATATAATTTGAATTTATATATGTTCGATGATTCATTGTTTTTAAACATGTGCCATTATCTTTCCTTACCATTACTTCACTTTTCACACATTACAAACCCTATAATATTCCCAAAACACATTATTTCTCCCATGTTCTTAAATGATAGTTACTTATGTGATGATGAAGAGTTGAAGGGCATAATTTATAGCTTGATTGAATCCCCTTGTATCTCCTTGATTGCTTGCATGTTGTTTGATATCAACATATCTATTTCTAATTTATGTTATGCAAATGGTATTTGATGTTTATTGACTATTGTATGCATGCTCTAACTCTGGTTTGCACTTATAGATGACTTTATTTAGTAGAGGAAGTGGTGGCAGAGGAAACATGGGTAGAGGGAGAAGACCAAATAATTTTGGGATAAAAAAAAGACTCTACTTCTCAATTCATTTCGATGTCGAATCTGAGGAGTTTAACCAACTCTTACAATTTCTTGAACTTAGTAGGACAAGGGGATTTCCAACCCCATCCTCCACCTGCAAGACCACCCTTTCAACCTAATCCAAACATTTCTGGTATTCCTGATCAACCACATGTTTATTTACAACTTGAGATCCTAGCCAATAATGGTTGGGAGGGTGTTGTTAACCCTCCACAAAACCAAATTCAAGGATTACCCACAACTTAATTGCCATTACCTCCACCTCCTCCAAAGTAGTATTCCCTACATATTGCATCGGAAGCTTTTCATGCTCATTCCAATCATCCATTAAAAAAGTTTAAATTTCAAATTCAAGAGCCCGAGCCTAGCAAAGGAAAATGGCCTACCCAGTCTGTCAATTATGATCATTCAACAACTTCCTCACATTCAATCACTTCTCATGCCAAAGATAAAAAAAAATGAAAGTAAACACACTTCCTTTTAGGACATGCATTCGAAAGCATCAACAACAAGAGTTAAAACCCCTGTTAATGAAAGTTTGGAAGTCATAAAGCCACATGAAATTAAACAGAAGCAAGTTGCCTCACATAAAAAGTATGACTTCTGATTATATAGTTTTATTATGATGGTTGTGTTGTTACAAACAATTCTCGCTATTATCTTATAGACAATGGTATGTTTTGGAACAGGTTGATTACTCAGTATTTTGGACATATTTTATAGTGATTTTATGAGTAGTTGATGATATATTTATTTTGGCATATTATAACAACTTTTGACTAAGGCGACAATGTGATATATTTATTTTGATCAATATATTTATTATTCGGGAGTCACAAGGATGTTTACAAGTTTTTCTATGAGCTGAATGGGATATGTATTATGTTGATAATTAAATGAATGTTAGATGACATTAAATTGTGTCTACTTTTAAGGAGGAGCAAGGGGAAATTGTTAAAGATTTAAATGGAGTAATTAGGGGGTCCCCACCTATTAGTTAGCATTTATTTTATCCTTCTCATTAAATATTATTATTATTATTCAATTCCGAGTTGTCTTCATTAACTAAAATTAGTTAATGACTTAACTAAAAGTAGTTGAATTTCTCAAACTACTTTGGAGAGAAATAAAAGAATAGTTTGAAGGACAAGAAAGAAGGAGTGATAGAGAGAACAACTTTGATAAGGTATGCTCTTGCTTATTAAGTGATATTACTTTAATATTTCATTCATCTTTGAGATATATAAGTGCTACAAACTTCTTGTTGATAGAAGATCCTACTGAAGGTGGCGACGAGGAGAACCAAGAAGTATTGATTTGCTGATATACTTCACAAGGTTGATCATTTGTCTCTGATAGTCTGTGGGTTATTATTAGATTTTTGGATTAGTTTTTCAGTATCGATTAAGGGCTTTGTGCAGAGTCAAGGCAATGGAATTTGTGGCCTGTTATTTCAACTTTGTTTTAGTCTTGGTTCCACTTAAAGATACCAATAGTCCATGCATGATGTAATATACTATCTTTGACTACTAAGTTTCATTCGGGTCCTTACCCTTTGGGTATGAAGAACGTTGTTGGATGTATTTCATAGTTGAATAAATAAAATCTTTGGATGGTTTTGAAGTCTCATTTGAGTTACTGTGTAATCTTACATCAGATTTTATTTCTAAAGTTGTTAAAAAAATTAAAAAATATTTTTTGTTATGAACATTTACTTTTTCCTTGACATACTACAATTCTAAAAGATAGAATTAATTACAAGGACATATTTATTGAGGATTAATTGATGTTTTTGTAAAAAGAGGCTATAAACATAGGGTGATAATCCTGACTATTCTATTTTAGCTAGGAAAAAATCGAAATTTTTTGGTATTAGGATAAACCTATTCCTTTTCATCAACATAATGGTTCTACCTTTCTTTGCTTGATCATCTGCGTCATGAAAACCAGAGCTCATGTCTTGATCATGTTGGCCTTCATATATTATAGAATATTTGAAATTATTCTCAAGGTGTAGAAAGCTTAAGATATACTGGTCATCATCAAAGACTCTCCAGTTGGTCACATTATTAGGAATTGAAGGCCTAAATATTAATTCCACAGAAAAAGTGTTAGGCATTATTCCTTCCGATGGAATCAACCTAGATGCAACATTAGCGAATAGTTCAACATCATAATTTAAAGAACGAGGAACATGAATGATATTGAATGCATCAAATAATTTAATCAATCCCCATACCTCTTGCTGATAATTCTTGAGATGACTGGAAAGACAATGTATGGTGTTTCTTACCTGTCTAGTTACAATTTTAGAGTCACCAAATACCTTAATAATCTTCGCTCCCAAGTCTATTGATTTTCTTAATCCTTGAATAAGAGGGATTCATATCCTGCAATGTTTTTGATACACTGGAACTCAAGTCTACATGCAATCAATGTTTTCTTACCATTGGGGTCCATGAGTATGCAACCAACACATGCACCTTCAAGAGAATTGGATCCAACAAAAAACAAAGTCCACTTGTCAGGATCCCCTTTAGGTTTACTTATGGACTCAGATTTTCCTTCATTTTCTGAGTCAGTAGGGTTAGTGAAATTAACAAAGAGCTTTAATCTATTTCTAGAAATTATGTTAGCATGTAAATCATGATTATTGTTAGTGCTATATACTATGTTAAAATGGAACTCAACAATCTAAGTGCAATGAAGGATTTTATATTATGTGTTAGATTTCGCATGAGAAGAGATCTCAGTTGTGTGATTCCCAAAGAATGAATCATAAGAATAGTTTCCGAAAAATTGAATGATTGAACACAATGGGCTCATTGGGGTCATTCAAGTTCGTTACTACATGCTTCATGTATCTTTCCATATCAACTCTATTTTGGTTGGGGTTTCCATTGTAGGCAATCCATAAATGTGACCAATCAGTGGAAAAATATCCACCAAGCATAGTTGACCAGTCTCTGTTCAAAAGAATCCAGTAAGTGTCAAGAATATCTACTACTATCATGTCAATGGTCTGGTGTACTTTAGGGTTGGAGGATAATCTAATCAAAACATTCTTTAATTCCTCGATAACTTTGACTCTTGTTCTTTCCAACTGTATGCTTTGGATATCATATTCCTCAGGTTTGACATTGAGTTTCTCACATACCTTGAATGACATTACATTGGAAGAAGCTCTTGAATCCACCATATAGTTATGCACATTCATGTTAAAAATCTCAAAGGCCAATAGAAAAGGAGGAGTATTAGACCTTGATCTTTGGCCAATCAGAGAGGCATTTACAACTGATTTTCTCTTTGGAGTTATTTTTTCATTGACATCGTCAACTTTACCTTTTCCTTTCAGTGTTCCTACATTAGCTTCATGAGCATTTTTTCCAGCATTACCTTACAATTTTTATATGAAATTTTCTTGAATCTGGGGAAGTTTCATCAATTCAAACAAGGAAATGTTTGCTTTACTTCTTTTCAGATTTTCCAAGAAATACTAATCTAATTTTGATGGAGGAATAGAAGGGGTACTTTGTTTGGGAGTTGTATTATTGGTCTTCTGGGTGTTGGATGTTGTTTTAGGAGAATCAAAAGAGGCATGAGTGTTATAAGACATTCCTTGTACTCATCATAGTCACTGCATTTTGGGACATGTGTGCTTCTTCTACATCTTCTTCTTCTCCCGGTCCAAGAGAAATATCCCAAAAGGAATTAACTTGTTGTTCCTCAATTTCATCGGTCTTTTGAGATTGATCTTGGTGTCCAACTTCTCCCTCTTCTTTATCCTTGGACTTAGTAATGTTCTTATTCCCCCAAACTTGGAGGGCCTAAATCATAGATGATTTTAGGGGCGAAATTTTGCTAATGGGTGAAATTTTAGGGTTTAAATTTTTTAGAGGGCAAATTTTTATTGAGACAATTTTTAAGAAAATTAAAAATTTTAGCCCAAATATTAAATTAAACAATATATATGGTAGATCATTAATCCCATTAAAAAAATCGGAAAATCTGGTGCAAAGAAGATTCACCCTCCGGATTTCATAACAAAATTTACGCTTTGCCTCGATTTTTTTGAATCCAGTGTTTTTATTGAGTGAATCGCCCTCCATATCTTTGAATCAAGGCTTGAGGGAAAATAATTTGCCTGCATCTCCTTGAATCAATGTTTTATGGCACTGATTTCGTCCATGGATTTCAATGGGAACTATTTTCCCCATGTATATGTAAATGGTCTCGTTGGTTGACCTTAGACTCGATATTCGCTAGTTGGCCTTGACCTTTTGTTTCTGTTGATCCAACAATGTACGAGCAAAGGAGAGAGACATGGAAAAAGGAGGAAAAAACAATATTTATGCCAAATCAAATCAATAGGGTAGAGGGTGATGAAGCTAATCGATGGGTTCTTCCTGGGGATATTACACTATACTTTCCATGGGACCTTCTTAAGCATATCAACACCCAAAACCCATTCTGCGCCTTTTGTATCCCATCTCTTTTCCATGAAAGCATCAAATCATTGAGTGCATCTTTGGTTGTGGATTGTACTCATTGATTCTCCGAAACAATATACCCTGCATAGGAAGATCTATTATGAAGATAAGTATATTCAAAATTTCCTTCATTCAATGAACCATTGTGTTCTTCACTGTTAACCTCCTCTGTAAAATCATTGAGTGCATCCTTGGTTGTGGGTTACACCCATTGATTCTCTGAAATAGTATACTCTGCAAAGGAAGATCTATCATTAAGATAAGTATATTCAACATTTCCTTCATTCAATGAACCATTGAATTCCTCACTGTTAACCTCTTTTGTAAAATCTTCATGTTCTTAGAGAAATCTCCTCTACTCTTCATAAAGTTGAACATATACCGAAAACCTTTCTTCTGGATATTTTTTGTAATAATATTCCCATATGCATTTTTTTTTTATTAATGTGCAATAATAGGTGCAATACTTCTCTTATATCTTCTATGCATCTAGGGAAATTTTTCATTGTTGTTGCTCTGACAAGGCCAAGAAAGTGGCCTTAAATACTACTTCTAATTTTATGATTCAAATCTGAATATTGTTGTTATTTAGAGTGTTGATATCATAGTTATGAGCCCAAACTTGACAATAACCGATGAGATTGGTTTTAGGGTTCCTGCAAGCATCAAGGTTTGTAGTGTAGACACCAAGGCTCAAGTATGGTTCTGGATTGGAAAATCATGTGCCATTGGAGGTTATACTAGTGAACGACAACATTCCATGTAGGCCTCAATTATCTATGCATAGTGAAAAACAATTTATATTTCTAGTTGGAAAAGTGGAGAAAATATGTGCAAGCTTCATATTTTGTTAGTCGAGAAAATATGTTTTATGTATTTGCATTACAAATACCTTACTACTTATTTGATAGGAAATAATTCTTGATTTCATTGCATTACATGCTTCATGTCTCTTAAATGCATGGTAACTAAATAAAAAAGTTCAAATTCTATTAATTTCTTCTGTATTTTCAAACAAACATGTTTCCATTTTACTAAGTTATGATATTTTTTTGAGCTTTTCAGTTGTTGTCCCTTTAATAAATGTTGCGTCATGATAATGTATGTAATCACTCTAGAGAGTAGAGTATATCAATTTAAATGCTTGCCAAAAAGTCAATTGTACTGGAGTAAATGTAGTAATTGTTGCATGTTCCAAACTCAAGTCATTTTCTATCTATTGGAATGTAAGGAATTGTCTAAAAACGAAGAATTCTGAGGTGTTTCTACTTTGTATTGGCAAAATATATCTTCTATTTTCCCCATCTTTCATTGTTTATGTTTTCTGGTTATAGTTTCCTGTTTATTTTTTAATAACATTTAAAAATATATTCCAAGTTCCAACTAGCTCTGCTTTTGCTGAATGAAATGAGATGTAATATATGATGTTATATCAAGATCACTGATTAGTGATTTGGGTTTCATTATTTGAAAGTTCAATGACCCTTTTCAACTTTCTAGAGGATTTATTTGAAATATTTTTTATGAATTAATCTCTAAATATAACATGGTATAATGATCTTATATTTGATTGTTTTGGCCCTTGGGGAACAATGATTCCAATGCTCACCTTGATCGACCATTGTCAAAGGCTCTTCTCTCTTTTAGCCTTGGCATCGATATAGGATTCAGAGAAATGCAAAACATCTTGAATTCGTAAGTGTGTCAATGACACTTACATGAGAGTATCTATTGAAGTGACGTGATTGGTATAAAACAATTTAAGACAACAATGCTAATGTCTGATTTTTGCATTGCATCTATTTTGCAAAAATCATCTAGGTGGGGCAGACCACAACAAGAATGGAACCATGGTGGACAACATAATACTCCATCCACTTCACTAGTGAACGCAACGCCCTGTAGGGTTTGATGGATTTTTTCATAAACAAATCATCTTTATTGCAATCCCTTTTCAAATGCCATATTTTCTCATATTGTACTACATCTTCATGTTTCTTGCAGTTTCAAGATTAATTTTCTCATTGAATTGAATAATATAGTAAACAACTCAATTTCAGGCTATATATCATGTGTAGTTTTCATGACTTATCTAAATTAATTGAAGAGGATTATTTCAAATATATTGCATCATATTAAAAAAAAAATCAAAGACCACATGCTCCTAAAGATTTTTATCTTTCTTGCCCATGAAATGAGAGTATATGAAGATGAATAATTTCTCAAATCTTTCAAACTCATGAGAAAAAAAGGTGCAAGCAAGCTTCTAGTTATCGAAAAGGAAGGGCATTGACTTATTGGAAATGCAATATTAAGGGATGTCCAATTTGTAAATTTATTCTTATGTCCCTTGAGATGTATAAAGACTCTGGGCAAAGCATTGCATTGATATTCCCATGAATTTTAATGCATAATGTATATTTGATCATTACTCTCTATCCATTTATTATTTCCTTGGTACTTGTCTATCCAATTACGATTTTGCTAGTAGCCATCTAGATCCTTGTGTATTGACAAGTATAAGGGCTATTTTGATTTTTCCTGGGTAGGCTCTTCCTCTTCTTCAAATAATCCAAAGAGGAATTAATGGGATTTTACTATTCACCCCCCTTAGAAGAGCAGTTATTTGAAAAGTGTCCTAGTCACCAATACCACTATGACCAAAATAATTAAGCAGCCCATGCAAACCTCCCAAACCACAGCATGAAGTTCGAACATAGGTGTCCATTGGGTGTCCAATAAGCTGAATCCCTAGGCTTCACCATCTCAAAATAAAAATTAAACTTATATGTTGCAAATCATAGTAGCATGAAGTGTATTGGAATTGAATATTTAACATCGTCTCTAATCTATGTTGTAGTATAAGGTTAAGTTTCCTTCTAAATTTTATAATTTATATAATGACTTTCTGGCATGTATTGGTTTTCCTAGTGTCCAGTTTTTTTGTATATGTTGTTTTCTTATGGGGTGGTGATACAAGTATGTTTTTTCCTGGTTTGGTCATATGTTAAATATCTCCTTATTGTATGCTGCTCTTCCTCAAAATTTGCTGAGTCACAATATTGACATATTCTTTTCTCCCATAGTATTTTTCAAAATGTCTATCTGCAATTATCACTTCTGAATTGGTAAGAATTTGTTCTAAATGTGAGGATTCTTTACTTGTTCCAAGGCTCCAAAGAGAACATGGTGGTATTGGTAATAGGCTGCAATTGATGATATTTTCCTTTTGTTTTTAATGGCATCTTATTCTCGTGTCTTGAAATGTGCTTTTGTTCATGTCCATCATTTAGGCACTCTAATTCTATAACCCATTTTTCCATCCAATTGGAAACATCTTTGGTGAAATTTTTGGTTGCAGAGCTTGATGGTTCTAACCACTCCCAGCTGCTAAAACTTATTCATTTCCTAGCTTATGGATGATTAATTTATGGCTTAAAGTATTTGTTGAATGCTTTTGCTTTTGCCTGCATCGATAGTATAGAGTAGGGGATTATTTCTTTAAATTTTATATTTTGAACTCAATTTGCCCAGTCTCAGGTCCATTTAGCTTCAAATTTTAGCTAAATGAGACTGAAATTTATCTAACTATGGCACTCTGTGGGAAGTGGAATTTGTTATGGTCAATACTTGTGGCGTGGACCTTTTTCCAGAATAATTTAAATGCATATACATTGTGATGTCCAAGATCTAATTCGTTAATTTCATGCTTAAAATCCAATTATGTGAAAGTTTAGACATTGTAAGTACCATTATAACCAAATTTTTATTTTTATGTTCTGAGTCATACTAACTAAACTTTCAGGTTGGAGAAAGTATTTGTATTGTTCTCTAGCATAAAAACTAAAATGGTAAGACACATTGTATACATTCATATATTCTTTGGAGCTAGATGATGCTGTGTTTTCTTCCATTTGATTGGTCTTTGACATCACCAACCAATAAGAGTATCTGAAACTTATATGCCATTTTTAGTCTTCATAGGACATATTTTTTGGTTGAATGACTAAAATGCACTTTCTTATTCATATGTCTGTCAATCACGTGACAGAGCTTTGATTGTTGGGATGATCTCTATGGCATCTTTTTGTTATAGTTGTTGGTACAATAACTCTAATACTGGGTAGAATCCATCTGTTGTAGAATATATAGAATATAGCGCAACTATATTTCATCCTATATCTCAGCCACTGCCAAATGCATTAGTATAGTAAACTTGTCATTCCAATGAAGTTTTTTCTTGTTTTAGACAACAATGCACCTTTGTATTAGTTTATGTGGAGTGTTTTATATAGTATGATGTGCACGCATTTTCTCATAGGTTGAAGGGAAGACGATAAAAGCATAAATCTGGGATACTATTGGCGAGAAGCGATACAAAACAATTACAAGTGACTATTACTGTGGTGTTATTGGGGCTTTTCTAGTTTATGATATTACCATGGTGCTATTGGGGCTTTGTTGTTATGGCTTTGTTTTTTCGCTGAATATGATATTATTAGAATATGATGACCTCTGTGAAGTAAAATCAGAAAAATCTAGACCTTATTTTCTTAGAGTTTCCTTCTTCAGATACTCTGCCAAAAAATCCCTTGTCACAGGGCACTGTATTTCAACACATTGTACATTAGCAATAAATCCTCCCTTCACCAAATAAAACCAATTGGATTCATATAACTTGCTCCCTGTTACCTCCTATTTTGAGAGGGGTAATCCTACTGAATTTCTTCACTAACCCCCTGTATTTTTGTGGTTTGATGACAGGGTTAGTGTCTTGAGAAGGAGGGTTTTGATGATAGGGAATGGCATTTCTTGGGCATCTACTGTCAATAGATTTACAAGGATTATACCACATTTTGTACAAATCCTTGTTTTGATAGTGCATAAGAGAATTGAGAACTCCGAGGAAAGTAATCAAGAATTTTCACTAGCAGAAGTGAATACAGGAAACATGCGAGAGAGTACATGCCTGTGGCTGCAAAATAAATTCCATTCATCATGTCAATGAAAATACTTATAACGTGCATAAAGAAGGCAATTGGATTTACTAGAAACACAACAAAGTCTGAAAACAAAAATCCATGGGATCAAAGAGAATTTCTAGGCCAGAACTCTCATAACGAAAATAAGCCCACAACAAAGCATTTGTTGTCATTTGAGTTCATGGGCTCTGGGAATGAATATCTTAATCTGAGATAGTTGTGTAAAAAGTGAGAGAAGTTATTTTAGATGAAGATGTTTTTTAGATAAACCTGTTAGCACTCAAAATGTATTGAAAAAACTTTAATCATGATCCTATGGCGAGGAATACTATAGAATCTGGAAACTACTACTCTGGGAAAAATGGTGCATTAAGCAGACATTTTGGTCTGTCTCATATAACATATTCAACACATCCTTTTGATGAACAAGGTTCTTCTAGTTATAACATGCAGAAGGTTGGAACTTTTCCTTGTTCAAACCGTACACTTTCTGTTTCTAATTTAGGCTCTCTTGCATACTTCAAGGGAGAGCAAGCAACAAGAACAACTACTCCTTTGATAAGACAATTTCAAGGAATGCCCTTAGCTGGAAAACATTCTTTCTTGCCTGTTGTCGGAGCCTCTACCAACACCACTATTCCAGGAATGCCAAATTATATTCAGCTTCATTGTGGATTGACAAATCTGTGGGTGTTTTTGGTTTTGAAGGGCTATTGTCAGTGTTTCTAAAAAGCCAACAGGTGCACAACCGACAATTTTCTATACTGGCTCAGTAAATGTATATGATGATGTTCATGTAGATAAGGCTCAAGATTTTTTTTTTTTTGGC
>CBVK0101320110.1:0-13824 GCA_900067695.1 Picea abies
GGAATCTTTAGGTCTTTTATGCATGCATGATAAAACCCTAAGTGTTAGTCCGTAGGGGGATTTCCCACCCACAACACATAGAAACTAAAATTATTGAAGAAAAAATGAAAGAAAAGATGGATTCAAAAGAGGAGGAAAATGTTGAAACATATGGAAAGAAGATCTTGAAGAATAACTCATGTGTGCCTTAAGAAAAATAAAGAATCTGGGGAAAAAGAATTTGAAATAAAAGGAGCAGTTGCAGAAATATGAAAAAGAGGATCATGATTCAAAAGACAAAATGTCACAAAATCTTGAAGAAATAGAAAATACTATCATGAACCTAAAGTTTCAATTAGAAGAGACAAGGAGATAAAAGAAGTGGTGAGAATCCAACTGAAGGAAAAGGAAGAAAAATGCAAAAATCTAAGATGTAAAATGGTTTCCTTAAGAAAAGAACTAAAGAAAACAACTATTAAGTTGAATAGAAGCTTGAAGTTTGAAAAGAGTATTGAAACCTTAGATGATATCATTAATTTTCAAAGGTATCCATTCATTAAGACTGGTCTTGGTTATGATAAGAGTCAAATGACCACCAAAGAAGATTCAAAAGATACATAGCCATCGAAGAAAGTAAATGAAGGAAAATCTAAAATCTATGCTAATGTACTCAAAATATCCATCAATGATGAGGACAATAGAAATAAATAAAATGATGTTCCACAAAAAATTAGCATTCCTTCCAAAAAAAACAAAGACATATTCAAAAGATCTTTTCCACCAAGGATGTCTCACACAACTCGCTTTGAAAAACACACTATAGGTATTAGCTCTAGCTTGTTGAGCAAGATGGGATATACCAGAAGAGGACTTGGAAAGAATGGACAGGGTATTGTTGTTCCTATTACCCCTGAGATGAAGTCACCAAGAACAGGTCTTAGATGTGATGTTGTTGTTGCCTCCCTACCTACACCTGGACTTGCCACAAACAGATAATTTGTATTTGTTACAAGCAGAGTTTAGACTGGCTTTTCAAAAGAGCAACCTATTGTTGATTGTGTTGAATAGATTAATAAGTTTATTGTTCCTCACATGTCAGAATTTGAGCATGTCGTTACAGATGACATTGGCATTGATATGTTAGGTTGTTCTACTCATATAATTGAACCTAACCCTGAGCCTACTTCCTCTAATCATCCAACACAAAAAATTGTGCCGTATTATCAACCTCACCATAATAATCAAAGAAATGGCAATCATGCTTTCATATCTTTGCAGAAGAGACATAAAATACAAAATTGTGGACCAGTGTCGACTACCAGGATAGATTGTGGTTGGATTCATGAATGGTCATGGAATCATTTGACCAGATGTTTGAGGACTTCATATTGTTGTGTTTCATTGGTTGTAAAATCATGTAGTGTTCCTATTACTTATTTATGATTGCCTTGGAAGTGGTTGACTGAGGATCAACCAGACATGACAATCGACTAGAGTTTCGACTGAGTTTCGATTGGGTTATTTTTTGAATGGAATTTTCGACAAAAAATATTGATGCTACTTATTTATCCCTCAGGGGGGAATACTTGAAGTTGTTGATATGTGAACCCAATTGATCTCTTCTTGTTGACTTGATTGTTTCTTGTTGAATCAACTTGGATTTGGTAAGACTGATCGAACAATGTTCAACTATTGTTGGAGATGTACTACTACTTATGTTGGATATAGAGACTATCTGGATTGATAGAGACTGATTATCTTGCGTATTTGGTGACCATATTCAGACTTCTTCAGGAGTGTTTCTTTACCATTTTTGAATAGTTTTTGCATTCAGAACAAATTAAGGGACACATAATTGGTTGTAATATCCATCTCATCTAGACATTAAGTGATTAAGGAGAATCACAAGCTCAAGGGGATCATCCCTTTGTCATTGATGTCAAAGGGGGAGAGTTGCAAATAGGGAGAAAATTATTTATATTCGTGGTGGACTATGTGTTTCTTTGTAGGATTGTCATGAATGAAAAAGGGGGAGATTGTTGGAATTATTGTCATTGATGCCATATTACGGTTTTACAAATACACACAACATTTCCAAGTTTGATTTATATATAGTTATACAAGTATATTAAAAAAGGGGTGCACATGAAAAAGTAAAATAAAACAGTGGTTTCAAAACCATGGGTTTGGAAACCCTGGTATTTGGAAAAGTGAAATAAAAAATGAGAAATGATTATTTAAATAATGGGTGCCATGTCTTTTTGAATTAACACGTCCTTTCATGAAGGGTTATGATAAAGTATAAAGAGAGAAAGAATTGAGAGAAAGTGTGTGTGTGAAAAATGTAATAACATTTGAAGAAGTGGATGCGCAAAGATTGAATATTATTCCAAAAGGGAGAGTTGTGAAATCAGTTTCATGTCAACTTGGCATTTTCACTATAACTTATTTTCTGGGACATTTTAGATCATTAAATTTTGAGACAAAGGAAAGATATATGGGTACATGTGGTTAAAATTTCATATGTTGGTCCACTATACTTCTTGAGATATGCCTTGTGGAAGTTAGGGTTTCTAAATAGTCATGAAATCAGTTTCAAACAAGACAATTTGACATTTTCATAATAACTTCTTTTCTGGGACTATTCAGACTGTGAAATTTTCAGGGACCTGAGGAAACATACAAAAGTACCTTAGGCAAAAATTGCATACTATGGTTTTCTATACCTTCCAAGATATACCTTGTGAAATTTAGAGTTTCTAGATGGTCCTAAAATCAATTTCAAATAGGTCAGCTTGGCATTTTCTCTATAACTTCTTTTGTGGGACTTTTCAGGTTGTGAGATTTTCATAGATCTGAGGAAACATACTGAAGTACCTCAAGTAAAAATTTCAGAATCATATTTGCAAAATTGTGCATGTTGTACAAGTTCATTCTTGGGAAGAGGCAAAAACAACAAGTTTTGGAAAATTTACCATAAATTTCATTTGGAAATTCAAATTTTGGTTAGACCTAGCGAAGCAGAAGTAGCAAGCAAACTCAGTGAAGTTAATGTGAATGTTACCATATTTTGAAGAAGTTGTATGTACTAACGAAAAAAATTATAAATTGAAGGTTGGTGTCGCTCAAATTGAGCTAAGTTGGTGCTTAGTGATGGGGATTGGTTTCTCCAGTAGATTGATGTCCACAAATATCAGTAAGAGTAGGTTGGTTCCTACCATGGTTTTTACTAGTGGGGATCAATGTCTCCAGTAGGTTGATGCCTACAAGTATTTGTAACAATGGGTTGGTGCCTACAATGAATTATAAAGAGAAGTTTTGTGATTTTCTCCCGAAATGGTTTCCACATAAATCTTGTGTTCCATGTTCTACAATTAATAGATCTCATATGTGATTGTTTTCCTATGGCTAATGAATGTTTGAAAAAGAAAAAAAAAAATTATTATATTGATTCACCCCTCCCCTCTCAATATAAGTATGTGCTCAATGAGAGGGGGGTATGTGGAAGAGAAGATGAAGTGGAATTATATGGTGAATATGAACATGAGCATGAAACATGGGACTAGAAGACAAAACAACAACATTAAGTTGAGGAAAACCAAGAAATTAAGGAGATTCAAGTGAATAGGGTTCAACAATCCCCTTTAGGTCTCATGTTACAATGAAACCTTGAGTATTAAAGAGACATCAAGTGATACATGAGCATTATATAATCATATTAATTTTAAAGAGTAATGGAACAAAAAATACCATAATGGAATTTGGACTATGCATGTTTTGAATGACACGTGGTTGTAGAGATCCCCTATACACTTTTGTAAAAAAAAAATCTGATGTGGGGATTCCTAGGTTGTCAAAGTCTTTGGTCCATATGGGATATTTGCATAAGGTTTATTAATAACTTTACTGAAATCGATCACCCTTTAAACCAATTATCATTGAAGGTGTTTTCCATTTCGTTGGAGGGAAGACCGGTAGTGAGAATTTGAATATCTTAAGTATCTTTTGAAGTACAATGAGTATTTAAGACTACAATGAAAGAGGATCAACTCTGATAAAGAGATCATTGAAGAGGATCAAACAAAATAGGATAAGAGGTCAATTGTTATAGATAATCAAGAGATGTGGAATACATTGAAGATGTGATAGCAAAAGAAGCAATGACGAGTGAAGCAAAAACACAAGTAGAGGCAACAATTAACTTAATGCTTCAGATAAACAATCAAGTATAAAGGAGGGTGTAAATGTTAGCCAGTATTTGGTCATTATTAACATTCCCTATAGTTTTTTTTCTCCCTTGGTGACTTTTTTTTTCCTTGGAGAGTATAAAAAAAAAAAACATAATTTTATAATAAGTGAATAAAATTGCATTCATTAAATTCCCTTGCAACATTCATACATATTTCAAAACATAGAGTTCTAGTACATGCTAATTCACTGAGCCATTTCTTGTCCTATCACAAGGCTAAAACAATAGCTACATATATCCCTCCTATGTATTCATCAAAATGACACAAAAACTTACATTGTCCTATCATCATAGTTATAAACAATCCTTTATACAATTTTCAATTTAAACAAAATAATTCATATGATCCCAAAGACAAAATATATTCAAAAAATATACCCTAAACTAAATGGATCTTCAAAGCCCCCATCATTGATAAGATATTTTTGGGTCTTCGATGATCAAATCAAAGGTCCATGAGCATGCTCAGTCTTGCTCCCTTCCTATAAATGCCAAAGATGCCATGTTCCAGGATCCATTAGGAGACCATCCTTTGATAGGGTGTCAACAAAGTAGTTCCTCTCTTTGTACACATGCAAGAATGAAACTTTATTAATTTCATCTTTTAAAATGAGATTTTTCTTCCCCTGGGATGTATAACAATCAGTGATGGAGTGTATTGTTAAGGCACTCTATTATGTGAAGTCACTAGTTAGAAACCCTTGACTTACCTTGTGTGTCGCATGAGGGGCCTCATTAGCATGTCTGGAGGTTATAGTGGTAGTAGTTGGATAACACAACCTCGTGTCAGGCGAGTATGTGCTCATCTAGTTAATGCTTCCGCCAGTCAGAAAATAAAATGAGAATTCCTCAAAGATCAGCCTCAGAGTCAAATTTTCCATAGCGGATGTCCTCTTCAACCAATTGATAACCACCATGGAATCACCCATTATTTGAAATTTATGTATACCATTCTCAATAGCTAGCATAAATACTAGTTTCATTGTCATCAATTCTATTTTATTGTTAATACTTCTACCAATACCTGCCTTGAATTTTATATAGTGTGATTTTGACAAATAAAGAATCCCTCCAACTCCTCCCACAGAGGACTCATCCTATGAAGCACCATAAAAAAAATCCCATGATCCAAATTTGTCAATTTCTTCTACCACCACAATCCTACGAGATTTTGTGTCCTTCATCTACCTGAAATTTCTAATTGTAGCTAAACTTTTTTTTGGGGGGGGGTTAGACAACCAGAGTTTCTATCTATCCAAATCCCCCAAGCCACCACTAGAAGAAAATATTTATACGGTCTAGTGATAGGGTTCTCATACCATTGAGTCAGCATTCCTTCACATACAATCCTTCCCATACATTCTTGAATCCAATCATAATCTCAAACTCCCTCCAAATAGAACTAGTATAACTATAGAAAATAACATATATGAAATTTTCATCACATACCTGAAAAAGTGGGCACCTTCCAAGACGCTTTGAGCTCCTTCATTGCATGTAGTACCAAGTTGATAGTTTGTGCCTGAGAACTAACCACATAAAAATTTTGTTTTTTAATGTACACTTGAATTTCCACACCAATTTGAACCACAATGCTTGTTCCTATAAACCATGTTTTCCCTAAGAGCAATATATCCCAATTTTGGAGAGTATTCTCCCCTCACGGGATTTCTTGACTAGACCAGTACATCTTCTTCCTCCTTGATCCTAATATCACTATATTTTAGAGTAGATCTATAAGCTTCCAAAATCCTTCCCTTTCCACCCTCCAAACCCATTCTATTGGCTAACAACCACTCTTGACTGAAGATAGATGAGTTTATAGGATCATATAATTGTGATAAATGTTAAATTATGAGCTTGATTTCTTATGCGGATTAATTCTTTTATTTTCTTCAACACTTTGACTCCAGCTTAATACACTTCAACAATACCAAACCATAATCCAATGGAAATAACTATGTATATAAGTAAACATGCACATCAACAACACATATACCCTGGGGAAAACTTGTACAAGGAGAAAAACACCAGCAAACAATTTTCCTTTATTGCATTAATAATATAATATCACTTACAAATATCCACCATGAATGTTTTTCTCTTGAAGAGCTTGCCAAGATGACTCTGACCTGACAAAGACCTAAAAGACCTTGTTGAAATACACCTCTGATATGTTGCCTCTATTGTTGATATACAACACTGATATGTTGCTTTGGTATGTTGCCTCTTTATCATTGATATACTCCTCTATTGCTTCTCCCTTAACCTGCATATCAAAACTATTTTGAAGAGAGGAGTCGACCTCTACTTATATAGGTTGAAGAGGAGAAGAGGAGAGGCTCAAAATAGTAACTTGTTTGCATGCTTTAATCATATCTCAACTCCATAATTTAGTTCGAACTAGACTTGATACTGGTATACTCTAGTTAGAAAATAGAACTAGACATGAGACTTTAGTTACAACTCAGCATTACACTTTAGTTCGAAAATAGAACTAGACTTGAGATTGGTATACTTTAGTTCCAAAATAGAACTAGACATGAGACTTCAGTTACAACTCAACATTACACTTTAGTTCTAAAATAGAACTAGACTTAAGACTTTAGTTACAACTCAGCATTACACTTTAGTTCTAAAATAGAACTAGACTTAAGACTTCAGTTACAACTCAACATTACACTTTAGTTCTAAAATAGAACTTAGACTTAAGACTTCAGTTACAACTCAACATTACAAGGCAATTCAAAATTCTCTTCATGGTGGATAATGTTACACGTTCCAACGCACTAGATCAATACATTTGTATCATTTGTAATATTAGGAATATCGTTTATTTATAGCTCATGGAAATTTTATATTCAACCTAACTTTTGCTAGATGCCTTGACTTTTTCTCATGGCTCACAAGGCTTGACTAGGCTCATAGAGGTTGTATGTTCCCCCTGAATTTTGCACTAATCTATCTATGCTCACAGAGGTTGTATGTTCCCCCTGACTTTTGCACTAGACTTTCTATGCTCACAAAGGTTGTACATTCCCCCTGACTTTTGCATTAGACTTACATAGCATCTCGTTCGTCCTGAATTTTGGTTTGACTCACAGAGGTTGTACGTTCCCCCTGTCTTTTATCAATACCTCACAAGACTGGTTGATTCACCAAATCTCCCTAGCTAGCCTTAGGGTGGCCCATATGGCCTCTCATTGGAGAATGACTGTCGATGTTGCCAAATTTAACACTCCCTCTCAGTGAGGGAGTCATTCTCAGCCACACCAAGCTTTCCTCTCAGCTGCACAAACTATCTCGAGGTCATAGGCTTGGTTAGGATATCAGCTATCTGCTCGCTCATGGCTATGTACTGTAACTTTACAGTTTTTCTCTGGACCAAGTCTTGGATGTAGTGGTACCTCATGTCAATATGTTTTGACCTGTCGTGAAATATCGGGTTCTCTGTCAATTTTATGCAACTTTGATTATCACAGTGAACCACTGTCGTCTCAAGCTTGTCATCAACAACCCATAAACCAGTTTTCTGAGCAATATTACTTCCTTACTAGCATCACTTGTTGCAATGTACTCAACCTTTGTTTTACTCTGTGCAATGGATCCTTTCTTCTGGCTTGACCAAGAGATCACAACAGATCTTAAACTGAAGTAGTATCTGGAAGTACTCTTCCGATCCACTAGGCTTCTTACCCAGTCAGCATCTGCATACCCATGCAGAAATAAAACACCATTGGATGTATATCTCAAACCATAAGTAATGGTCCCTCTGAGATATCTCAAGATGTGCTTTGTTGCCACCTAGTGTCTCTAACTCGGTTCAGTCATGAACTAACTCATTGTAATCACTGCATAGCATATATCTGGCCTAGTGTGGATCATGTACATCAATGATCCAATCAGCTACCTATACATGGTGGGATCCACCAAATCTGAACCTGTATCAGAATCATGCATATTCCTCATGTTGGTAACCATCAGAGTAGACATGGATTTACAATCCATCATACCAAACCTCTTTAGTACATCCACTGTGTATTTTCCTTATGCCATAAATATCTCGCCCTGTCTTTTCCACACTTCCAATCCTAGGAAGTAATGCATCAAGCCTAAGTCTTTCATCTTGAATTCTGAAGTTAGATCCCTCTTACACCAGGCTATTAGCCCTTCATCTCCTGTTAGAAAGAGATCATCAACATACAGGATTAGTATAACAGGTTGGTTACCTCTTACCTTGAAGTAAAGATTTTCATCAACATCACTTTTCTGAAAGTGCAGGCTTTTAAGAAGGCCATCGATCCTATCATACCAAACTCTGGGAGCCTGCTTAAGACCATACAAGGCCTTCCTTAGATTGCATACATGAGTGCCTTTGTTATGCAGTACAAAACCATCTGGTTGTTCGACAAATACCTCATGTTCAATCTTTCCATTCAAGAATGTTGTTTTTACATCCATCTAATGTAGCTTCCAACCAAGAATGGAAGCTAAAATAATAATAGTTCGAATGGAGGTATACCTGGCTACAGGGGAAAAAGTCTCTTCGTAGTTGATTCCTTCTTTCTGAGTGAAACCTCTGGCTACAAATCTTGCTTTGAACTTTTCCACACTTCCATCAGCTGCATGTTTGATCTTATAGATCCATTTCGAAGAAACCACTGATTTGTCTTTTGGCCTCGGCACAATGTCCCAAACATTGTTCTTTATAATAGACATGTATTCCTCAAGAATGGCATCCTTCCATACTTGTAATTTTTCTTCTTCTTCAAATGAAGAACGTTCAGCATCACTAATTCTGCTCATCAGTGCAACATAGGCTCCAAACCTATGAGGCCTCTTCCTTTCCCTGAAAGTTCCTTTGGGAGAAACTATCCTTTCTTCTTCCTGCACTATTTATTTAAGCCACCCTGGCTTCCTTTTGGCTGGAGGTTCTTCAAGAGTTCTTTCTAACACTTTAGTGGGTTCTAGGGGATCATTACTTGGCCCTTCACGAGGTTCCTCCATCTTATCATCTGATGCTTCATTTTCAGAAGAGGGTGAAGCTGGTTGAACTGCTTCTGATTCCTGTTGAAGCTCTCTGGATTTCTAAAATGCAACTTCCTCATGGAAAGTCACATCTCTGCTTACCTCTATTTGCCTCTGACCTGGTACATAAATCATGTAAGCCTTGAAGTTCTCACTGTACCCCACAAAAACCCCTTTCTTGCCTGAGGGTTCCATCTTTGTCCTCTTTTCCTTAGGGACATGAATATACACAGGACACCCAAATATCCTTAGATACCCCACTTCAGGTTTGATCCTTGAGAAGACCTCTTCAGGAGTCTTTTCCTTCAAGGTAGCATGTGGACACTTGTTCTGAATATACATGGCAGTGGAGGTAGCGTTTTCCCATAACGAATTTGGCAGATCCTAGTCAAACATCATTGCTTTCGTTGCCTCACAAATTGTCTTGTTTTTCCTCTCAGAAACTCCATTTTGTTGAGGGTTATATGGCACCGTCAATTGTCTCTTGATTCCTGCTGACTTGCAGAAATCCTCAAACCGGAGAGATTCAAACTCTCATCCATTGTCTATTCTAAGGATTTAGATGTGTTTCCCTGTCTTCTTTTCAATAAAGGCTTTATACTCTTTGAATTTATCAAATGTGTCACTTTTATCTTTAAGGAAATATATCCAACATTTTCTTGAGTAATCATCAATAAAAATGACATAATACAAAAAACCACTGAGTGAGGGAGATGACATGGGACCACATACATCAAAATGAACCAGATCTAAGATTCCCTAAGCTTCGTTGTCACTACTAGGAAATGATTTCTTTATATTTTTTCCTAGCATGCATCCCTTACAAATTTCATTTTTACTAAGAGAAATAGAGGGCATGCCACATACCATGTTCTGTAGATCTAGAAGAGCTTTGTAATGAAGATGTCCAAGTATTTTGTGCCACAACTCCCTGGAGCTAGTCGCATCATGAGCCAATGACTGAACTGACTGTCCTAACACGACGTACATTCCTCCACTGTGAGGTCCAATGGTTTCTGTTGTACTTAAGTGGCTACCTTTAGCCCATATTAGTCCCTTCCTGTCCTTGAAGATCACCCAATATCCCTTTCCTCGAGGGTTGCAAATTCTTCTTGAGCCCTGGAACATATAATACTTCATCAATATGAAGTCTAGCCCCATATTCCAATCTGAAAGAGATAGATCCTACTCCCTCTATCTTGTAACATTTTTCATCCCCAAGATCAACATGTTGTGCAAAATATTTTGTCTCAAAATCTGAGAGGATCTCCTTGTACCCTGTCAAGTGCTTTGATGCACCACTGTCTACTAACCAAGTTTTCGACCCCGTGAAAACTGAATTGGATAGGGCAGAAACCAAGTAATATTCTTTTCTATTTTATTTTTCATTAGAAGAAATTTTCTGATTTCTTTTGGATTCATCATCCTCAACAGTTGAGGCATGATGATTCCCTTCCCTTGGATATTTCTTTCTAAACCAACAATCTTTAGCAAAATGACCCCACTTATTACAACTAAAGAATTTAATATTATATGTATCAATATTCTTACCTTTGAATGTACCTTTGATGTTTGGCTTCCTCTGAGAGCCTTTCTAGAAAGTGCCTTTCTTCTTTCCCTTGAATCTTGATGCTAAAGCTGAGTGCTCTTCTTTCCTTGGCTCGCTCCTGGTAGTTGTTTGACTCTCCTCCTGGAGGCAATCATGTCATAACCTCTCAAACGTGGGTTGAATATCTCTCCCACTTACACTGGATAAGAAGGTCTCCCATGAAGAAGGAAGACCGTCAAAAATGTCCTGCACTAAATCATCATCGTCCACTATCACCCCTGTGACCAAAAGCTGATCTTTGATCTGGGCTATCCTGGAACAAAAATATGCCATTGAGTCACCTTTCTCAATCTTCAAATACTTAATCTTGTGCTTAAGTCTCCTCTTCAGACTTTGATCATGTTTCTCATATAGATTCACCAAGGTATCCATATAGTCCTTGGCATTCATTAATGAAGTCATTGTAGGCATTATATTGTATTTGACTGAGTCAAAGATGATTCGCTTGGCCTTTGCTTGAATCTTCCTGAAGGCCACTCTTCTTGCATTATTCGTGGGTTCCTCTACCATTGTGGTCACATACTGCTCAAGATCATGCTCCTGCAAGATATTTGTTATCCAAAGCTTCCACACATTGAAGTTGGAAACTCCTTTGATCCTATCCTTGGCCCTAACTGAAATGGAGGATGTCATAGACCTCACACTGGAAACCTAATTAAGCTCGCTTGGATCTGTGTGTACCTGTTGTTGCACTTCAACAGGCTTAACACACCCTAAGCTCTGATACCATGTTAAATTATGAGCTTGATTTCTTATGCGGATTAATTCTTTTATTTTTTTCAACACTTTGATTCCAGCTTAATAGACTTCAACAATACCAAATCATAATCAAATGGAAATAACTATGTAGATAAGTAAGCATGCACATCAACAACACATATACCTTGGGGAAACCCTGTACAGGGAGAAAAACCCCAGCAAACAATATTCCTTTATTGCATTAATAATGTAAGATCACTTACAAATATCCATGATCCGAATTTTATGAGCAGAATGAAATGACTACAGATTATTAATAGGTGCTTAACACAAAATAACAGAGATACAGTAAAACTGGTTTTCTATTCAATAACGAAATAAGCTGAAATTGTAAAATGCAGCGGAAACAATCTTTCTGGAATGGTGGCGGCTTATCTCTGAGAAGAGATGTGACGACTGCACTCATTCGCAAGAAGATGATTACAATGAGGATATGAAGACCTTTTTACAATAAGAAGGAATTCCAAAAACCCTAGACATCCAAAAACCTAACCCTAGGAGATGAAGCGCCAAAAGGCATGTGGGCCCCGTTTGGGTAAGTTAGTACATCAACTTCCCGGGGTCGTAACTTTTGCATATGATCTCTGTTTTAGGCATATGATAGCACGTTGGAAAGGTATCATCGAGGAGATTCATTTTAGGCACAATATCAAAGGAACTTCCATATTGCAAACCTTTTTTCCCAAAAAACATCGTTTAGGGCCTCAAAACAGCTCCGGAAGTGAAAACTGCTAAAAATAGTAAATTACCAAAATTGTTAGAAAACTGTTTTGAGCCAGTTGGAAAAGGTGGGTGGCCACTGATATCCATATGGATCAATACTCCCTCCTTAGGAAGAAATGGTATCCATTGCGTTGAGTTCCTCCATCAGATGAGGAAATTTCTATTGAATTTGGACTCGGGTGAGCCACTTGTCTTGGAGCAGGAGTTGCCCTACTTTGACGACTCAATAAAGTTGGATCCTTTGTTATTGAGTGCCCTTGATCTATGTGTCCACAATATGATCATTGGATGCCTATTGTATGCAGTCGGGGTTGAGCTCTATTGGTGTTAGTTGTTCTGCTACTTCTGAGGTGTCCAATAATGGTGGGAAATAAGGGTGAAGGAGATCCACGTTGAACAATGGGTGCAGGCCAAGGAAAGGAGGAATGTTGAGCTCAAAAGAATTATCCCCCACGAACTTGGTGATAGTGTACAACCCATAACAGAGTGGGCTAAGCTTCCGATGGGGTCCTGTAAGGCGTTTTTTCTGCAAGTGCAACCAAACTTTGTCGCCCACCTAAAACTTATGTGGCACCCGATGTTGATCATGGCGTTGTTTGAACTTGTCATTGGAATTATGTAGGATATATTGAACCTGTTGGAAAATGTGTTGGATCTGCTAAATGAACCAGGTGGATTTGTCAGCTTCAGTTGGAGCAGGAGATGAGTCGGTCGAGGTGACTGCAAGGGGAAGTGAAACACCTATGGGACCCAATGATTGGAATCCCAACCCCACCTAAAAGGGGTTGTGTCCAATTGATCTATGCAGGTCTCAGTTGTAGCTATGTTGGACATAGGGAAGGCTCTCATCCCATGTGCGAGGGTGATTTGAATTATACATGTGAAGGATATGTTGGCAAATATTTAACAGACAGCGAATAGCATAAGTAAAGGAAGAATGTACAGAGGATTGTTGGCATGTTTTACAGGCAACGTATACTTGTCATTGATGGCAAGTACAGTAGTGATGATGGCTTGAGTACAGCAGTGATGATCAATGGTGCAGTGATAATCGGGGAAGAGAAACAACCGTGTTCATTGGATCTCTTCCTGAATTCCTGATGGCTGTCGGATCTGAATAAGAGCATGCTGAAGAGGTAGGCCCGTAAGATTTGAGAAGCATTTATGTTCGTTGGATCCCCTTCAAAATTCCCGAAAGAACGAGGGCTATGAAGAGAAGGATAGATCTCAGATGTTAGATCCAAGCGCAGGACCCGACCATCGTTGGATCAAGGAGAACTTGCACGCCTTTTAAAGTATAACAAGAAGAAGTGAGCGTACAAAATTTTGAAAGAAGGAGGACCGTCCATTTACGGGTAGGACACGTGGGAATAGATTGTCATTTCGTTGACTGGAGAGTCAAAGGAACAGGGTTCCCTAACCTCTCGAAATCGCGATATGCAAAATCATGATTTAACCTGAGCCGTCAGATCAAGGT